>JAWQEG010005264.1:52500-85000 GCA_033782935.1 Petrolisthes cinctipes
AAAACAATTATTTTTAAATTACTCTTACTTTAGTAATTTATCTTCTTTTAACCCCTTTCATTCTCTCTCTCTCTCTCTCTCTCTCTCTCTCTCTCTCTCTCTCTCTCTCATGCCTTCTTTTTCACCACCCCCCCTCTCTCTCTCTGTGTGAGTGTGTGTGTGTGTGTGTGTGTAAAGAGATAGATTTATGAATAGTTGTATATTAGTGTTACTGACCTGTTATGGTGGGAAGTGATGACACGTAACCACAGTTATTACCGTCATAACACCACACAGACATCTCGTTGTAAGGGAAGTGTGGCACACCATGGGGACACTGTTGGTCAGCTACAAGACTTTGTTGATTCTCTTCCTGCTCTTGATATACCTGTATCCTCCACTCTGTAATCTGTAACACCATCAACACCATTAGTTTCACTCACACACATACACACACAGATATATTATTCCTAAATCCACCAATTTTTCACACACACACACACGCATATTATACCTTCATCCACCATTTTGTAATCTGTAACACATACACACACACAGACACACACATTATACCTTCGTCCACCATTTTGTAATCTGTAACACACACACACACACGCACACACATTATACCTTCATCCACCATTTTGTAATCTGTAACACACACACACACACACACACACACACACACACAGATACATTATACCTTCATCCACCAATTTGTCACACACACACACACACACACACACACACACACACACACAAATATATTATTCATTCATCCACCAATTTGTCACACACACACACACACACACACACATTATATTATTCCTTTATCCACCAATTTGTCACCCACACACACACACACACACCCACACACACTATTCTATAATGAGATGGAATAGTATCAAGTTTCCATAAATAAATATAAACTTGAGTTAGTACATGTAAATCATATAGTTTTAATTAAGAGAGAGAGAGAGAGAGAGAGAGAGAGAGAGAGAGAGAGAGAGAGAGAGAGAGTGTGTGTGTGTGTGTGTGTGTGTTTATACAAAAATGCTGAATAAAAAAATATTAGGTATGTATAAAGTAGATAATAAGGCAAAATTATATTTGTTATGTGATATGTTATGCTCGTTATGTAAGCTTAAGGGATTAATACAGTGTTGGTACATTAGAGTGTCTTGATTCCTCCAAAGTATGACATGAAACAGAACCACATTAACAATTATAATGGTGTCCTGTTGCTTGGAATACTTTGGAGCAATTAGTTACTCCAGATTCACCAACTCTGTAATGCAAGAGAGAGAGAGAGAGAGAGAGAGAGAGAGAGAGAGGGGCTTACCTTAAGTATGATACTGATGGTGTTGTGTGATGGTGCGATTTTCCAGGGAGTCAACACTCGACCACCATAATCCTGGAGACAAGTGAACACCAGTTCCTCCTTACCATCAGATGGAGAGCGGTTAAAGATTATCCATCCCACAGGAGTATTATTCATGTCGAGTGTTCCCACCTCCAGCCTCACACCGTTCGACTTAGTGCTTGGTGGAGGTGTGATGACGATCTCCGCCTCCAGCACCACCTCCTTCATCATCATCATCATCGTGTTGTTGTTGTTGTTGTTGTTGTTGTGGTAGTGGTGGTTGTGGTGTAGTGGTTCCCTGTAGCCCATTAGGTGTGGTATAGTCATCACGTTACAGTGTGTTGGGGTCTTCACTGTTGCTTCACTCTCTGAATGACAACAAATATACATACACATTACCTTTATTTATTTTTTATGGTGCAGCTGATATATATATATAATTATATATATACACATATACAGTATATATATATATATATATATATATATATATATATATATATATATATATATATATATATATATATATATATATATATATATATATATATATATATATATATATATATATATATATATACAGGATGTATCGTGACATATAGCATTAACTTACACCAGAGATTTAAAATATATTTTTTAGTATATTTTGTTGTATAAAGTAAGGTGTGTGTTATCTCAGTAAAGTACAATGGATACTGATAAAAACTATTTTAACTTGAGTTGTCAAATGGCAGTGAGCTTCAGAGGGAGTGGAAGCCTATAATGGTTTTCGGACCAAAGAGGCCTAATTTATTTCATCTTAATAAGATTTATCATGATTGCAATATTTATGTGATGTTCTATTACGTACATTGAATCATATTTTCAATGCAGAGGGAAAATACCAGGCCCATATAAGAAGAAAATCCGTGAAATGTAGGGAAATGCTAAGATTTGCAGCTGGCATTAATGTTGGTAGAGTTTACCTAACCTTCAAAAGATATTAATCATATTTCGTCAAAAACCAGTGAGGGTGTTATGGTACCAGTGAGAGTGTTATGGTACCAGTGAGAGTGTTATGGTACCAGTGAGGGTTTTATGGTACCAGTGAGGGTGTTATGGTACCAGTGAGAGTGTTATGGTACCAGTGAGAGTGTTATGGTACCAGTGAGGGTGTTATGGTACCAGTGAAGGTGTTATGGTACCAGTGAGAGTGTTATGGTACCAGTGAGAGTGTTATGGCACCAGTGAGGGTGTTATGGTACAAGTGAGAGTGTTATGGTACCAGTGAGGGTGTTATGGTACCAGTGAGAGTGTTATGGTACCAGTGAGGGTGTTATGGTACCAGTGAGAGTGTTATGGTACCAGTGAGGGTGTTATGGTACAAGTGAGAGTGTTATGGTACCAGTGAGGGTGTTATGGTACCAGTGAGAGTGTTATGGTACCAGTGAGAGTGTTATGGTACCAGTGAGAGTGTTATGGTACCAGTGAGGGTGTTATGGTACCAGTGAGAGTGTTATGGTACCAGTGAGGGTGTTATGGTACCAGAGAGAGTGTTATGGTACCAGTGAGAGTGTTATGGTACCAGTGAGGGTGTTATGGTACCAGTGAGAGTGTTATGGTACCAGTGAGAGTGTTATGGTACCAGTGAGAGTGTTATGGTGGCCTGTTGCTGGAAATTGTTTAAAGGCATCATTAACTCTAAGGTTACCATAAGACAAGGTGAGAATGTTGTGAATATTAGAATCACTGAGATGATTTGTTTCCTGGGATAGTTTGGTGTAATTAGTAGCCTTCTAATTCACCCATTACAAATAATACCTTTTAAAATGTAATACTGGAGCAACTGATTCCTCCAAACTATTCCAAGCAACAGGACATTAGTATATTTGTTTACCTGCTGTTTCTGTTTCTTGACATTCTTTGAAGGAATGAAGGCACTCCAATGTACCACAAGTGTATAACCCCCTTACTTTGGTGTTACATGCTTAATTCTCTTATATTGATATTTAATTGATGGTTGTCAATAACCTTTCATTCATTATTAATGCTCTAAAAATCCTTGTCTGACATCCAATATAATACTAATATGGTATATAATTTAATTAAAAAATATAAACATAAGTTGATGAATCAGACTAACCGGTGTTGCAGAAGTTGATGGTTGCACATTGTTCATCATTATCTGGACACTTGACTGTCATTTGAAGTTGTGGGAACTCTGGTAGGTTGTAGGGACACTTGTGGTCCAATATTTGTTTCTCCTCCTTCTCATCATTGTTAGTCGACAACTCCACCCAACACTCTCCTCCCTGAAATAATAATAACACACATCATTATTTACATCATTATTATATTCATCTGGCAATAGTTAGGTTAGGTTAGGTTACTGTAGGTTAGGTTAGGTTAGATTTCCATAGGTTAGGTTACTGCAGGTTAAGTTAGGTTTGATTAGGATTGGTTAGGTTAGGTTACTTTAGTCTAGGTTACGGCAAGTTAGATTAGGTTAGATCAGGTTTGGTTAGGTAAGGTTTGGTTAAGTTAGGTTTTAAGTTTGTTTTGGCTAGGCTAGGTTAGGTTAGGTCAGGTTATGGTAATAATTGTCATGATTTTTTCTGTATGCATTGCTAATAAAGAGAACAACTGACCTTGTTCTTGAGATTAGAACGTTGTTTTTTCCATTTGAAGTGGGTGAATGACAATGGGTAGGTGACCTTCCTAAAGGTGTGGTAGTACAGGTGATAACACCCTACACGAATCTTGAGAAAGTCTTGAAGTGCCAGCTTGGTGATGACGTCTGGTCCTTTGATGGTTTTGACACTGGAAAGATCATCTTCACTAGTACAGGAACACTTGATGCTGACTTGGTTATAAGGTCCGGTAATGTGATCAATGTCGAGTCTTGCCAGAGTTTGTTTATCGTCTTGATTCATGATGTGTAGACTTGTCCCCCACGTGGTATTATTATCAGGTGGAGGCAGCAACTGCAAGCGAGCCTCCAGGACACCTTCGCCGATTTTGTTCATCTCTAATGGTTGTTGAGGCACCATGGATGACTGGTTGTAGGCGGGACATTCTGGTGAGAGAGGAAAGTTGTTAGTGATGACTGTGTTCTCTCTCTCTCTCTCTCTCTCTCTCTCTCTCTCTCTCTCTCTCTCTCTCTCTCTCTCTCTCTCTCTCTCTCTCTCTCTCTCTTAGGGGTATTAGTGGATTATTATTAATATCAACATTTCTGCTCCGTCTCTCCATTCTTCTCTCTCTCCTTTCATCTATTCTTCTCTCATTCCCTCCTTCCTTCCTTTATTCCTTCTCTCCATTCTTCTCTCATTCCTTCCTTCCTGCCTTATCTCCTTCTCTCCATTCTTCTCTCAATCCCTCCTACCTTCCTTTATTCCTCCTCTCCCTTCTTCTCTCATTCCTTCCTTCCTTCCCTATCTCCTTCTCTCCATTCTTCTCTCATTCTCTCCTTCCTTCCTTTACTCATTCTATCCATTCTTCTCTCATTCCCTCCTTCCTTCCTTTACTCATTCTCTCCATTCTTCTCTCATTCCCTCCTTCCTTCCTTTATTTCTTCTCTCCATTATTCTCTCATTCCTTCCTTCCTTCCATCCTATTCTCCTTCTCTCTATTTTTCTATTCATTCATTCCTCCTTCCTTCCTTCCCTATCTCCTTCTCTCTATTCTTTCCACCTTCCTTCCTTCCTTCCTTTACTCCTTCCTTCCTTTCTTCCTTTACTCCTTCTCTCCATTCTTCTCTCCGTTCCTCCTTCTTTTTCTCCTCCATTCTCTACCCTTGTACTTTCTCATCTTATTACCCGTCTATATATTTCTTCTCTTGTCTCCCTTCCATATTCTTCTCCTCCTTTATACCTTCGTTTCCCTCTTATTCCCTTTACTTCACCTCCTCCATACACCATCTTTTCTTCTCTTTTCCTTCTCCTCCTTCATATACTACTTTCGTTTCCCTCTTATTCTCTTTACTTCACCTCCTCCATACACTATCTATTCTTCTCTTTTCCTTCTCTTCCTTCATACTCTGTCCTTTCCTGTCTCTTATACATGAGAGCACCTTGATTCCTCCAAAGTATGCCAGGAAACATCAGGACCATATCAACAGAAGTAATGGTTATCTGTTGCTTGGAATAGTTTGGAGGAATTAGTGGCTCCAGATTTACCACCAATGTTGTATGTAGTAACCCATTAACTTAGGCGACAATTTTTGTGAGTAATTTTAATATTGAGTAATTTTAATATTTTTGGGTAATTTTAATCAACATTGTCTCAATGGTATTTGTCTAATTGTACAGTACAGTGGTGTGGTGATGACAACTCCCATCCACCGGGTCCCCAGGTTGCGGATAGGGGAACGGCCTCTAGATATAGAGGTTAGCTGCGAATATACATAATAAATAAGCAGTCCCGGACAAAATCCCAGGTCGCCCTTTGGCAAGGCGTAGTACCTGGAAGCCACCCTTTACCTGGGTTACGAGTAATCATCTATGGCAGCAGGTAGATGACGGTGTTGGAGGCGACAGCAGAAGTGCTATATCGGCTCTACACTATTCCCCCTCTTTACCGAACGCAAATGTGACGGCGAGAGGGGGATCTTGCTCTAGTCAGTTGAGCACTGCGCTTGGGAAGTCTTTGGCAGGTGCCCAAGTATTCCCGCTCAAATCTGCGTACCATGATGGCTAAAAACTACCAATGGCCCTCAGTCCCGGGCACTCGAAAGAGAGAGGGTGCGAAGAATCTCCCGGTAGCTACGTGGAACGTTCGGACAATGAATGAAGAAGGAAAATTAAATATGTTGGTGATGGAGATGAAGAGACTTGACATAAAGATAATGGGAATATCAGAGACGCACTGGGATGGGAACGAAGAAGCCTTCACCGATGACGCATACACCATAATAGCCTCAAGTCGAAGAGATGGAGTTAGAAGACAGGGTGTAGCACTGTTGATAGAGACTGAAACTACAAAAAGTATGACAAACTATCAACAAATTTCAGAGAGACTAATGGGAGCAAGTTTTAAGATGAGAGAGGGTCTTTTAGATATTCTCCAAGTTTATGCCCCTGACACTAGTTACCCAGATGAAGAATACCAACGATTTCTTGATGATGTACAAGCATATCTCGATAGAATACAAAGGAATAGTAAAATAATATTGATGGGGGACTTCAATGCAAAAATAGGAACAGAAGCAAATGAAGTGTGGCCAGAAGTAGCGGGCAAATATGGCCTTGGAGATAGAAATGAAAGAGGTGAAATGCTAATGCAATTCTGTGCTATCAATGGACTGGTAATAAGTAACTCCTTTTTCAAGCATCGACCAGGAAGAAGAGCAACCTGGATCTCACCTGATGGACGGACTAGAAACCAAATTGACTACATCATTGTAAGCAGAGAAGTAATGAACAACACTAAAAACTCAAGGGTGTACAATTCGGCGGATGTGGGCTCGGACCACTCCCTGTTGATGGCAAACATAAATATGAAGATGAGGAAGCCACGTAAGAGCAAAACAACTCCCAGACGGTATGATGTAGAGAAGTTGACAGATCAGGAGATAAGAAATGAATTTGTTGTAAAGATTGGCGGCGCTTTTGAAGCATTGATAGACCGAATGGAAAACCAAACAGTGCAAAAAGCTTACGAAGAATATGTGAACACTACAAACAAAATAACTGAAGAGACAGTTGGTTACAAGAAGAAAAAGCAAGTTGAGGGAATGCCAAAGGCACTCGAAAACAAATGCAATGACAGAAGAGAGGCTCGATTAAAATACCTTAAACAACCATCTAACAACGAACTACGAGAGAACTACAGGACAATAAACAGACAAGTTAAATCAGAAGTGTTGCAACAGAAAAGATTAACAATGGAGAAAAAGGTAGAGCAGTTAGAGAGAGATTTTAAGAATAACAACAGTCATAATCTCTTTAAGACAGTCAGAGAACTGGAAAAGAAACCGTATAGACAACTAAACACAATTAAAGACAAAAATGGAACGATTCAATGTGAACAAGAAGAGGTCCTTAGATGTTGGCAAGATCATTTCACCACACAGCTGAACACAGAATTTCCTCACAATGACGAAGCACCAAACGATGTTCTGGAAGGTGATGCGGAAATTAATGATAACCCACCCACTGAACATGAAGTGGAAACATCAATAAAATCCCTGAAGAACAAAAAATCCCCAGGATGGGATAATATTACTGCTGAGGTATTAAAGGCTGGTGGGAGGTACATGGTGGAGATGCTACAATGTCTGTTCAAAAAGGTATGGGATCTTGAGGATACGCCTGATGATTGGTCTAAGCTGTTAATAAACCCTATACACAAGAAAGGTGATAAACAAAACCCAGAAAATTACAGGGCAATATCCCTAACATCGGTACCCTGTAAAGTATTCTGCAAGATAATTCTTTTGAGAATAGAGGGCATATTAGAAGAATCCGCGAGTGAGAGCCAATTTGGATTTAGAACAGGAAGAGGTACAATAGATGCAATATTTATTGCTAGACAGATACTGGAAAAGGCAAGAGAGCATAATGTCCCGATACATTTCAACTTTATCGACTTCAAATCAGCTTTTGATACTGTGTGGAGGGAAGCTTTGTGGATATTTCTGAGCTCTGTGGGTGTCAATCAAAGAATGATTAATGTTATAAAGAAGATGTATGAGAATACACAGTGCTCTGTGATGATCGGTGGTTCTATGACAGAGTGGTTCTGTGTTAGAGTTGGTGTTAGACAGGGCTGTATCTTATCACCCGCACTGTTTAACCTGTTCTTGGAGTTTGTGATGAGAGAGCTTAAGAGCATAGACAGAGAGCTAAACTATAGAGAAAAAATGAGCCTTGACATAAGATACGCTGATGACACTACTTTATTGTCGGTTATCTTTGGGAAGCTTGGATTATCCACACAAGAACTTGAAACAGCATGCATGAAGTGGGGACTGAAAATAAACAACAAGAAATGCAAGATTTTAACAGATGGAGATGATAATATTAGAATAGACGGAGAGGAGGTGCAGAGGGTTAATGAGTTTGTCTTCCTTGGCAGCATGCTACCATTTACTTCAAAGGATGTAAACAGAAGGATAGCTTTGGCATCGGCAGCATTCGGAAGACTGCAGAGAACTGTGTGGTCCAGAAGAGACATTTCACTAAAGCTCAAAGTCAGGCTGTACAAGAGTTTGATCCTACCAATAGCAATCTATGCAGGAGAAACCTGGACATTAAGAGCAGAGGACACAAGAAGACTAGAAGTGTTTGAAATGAGATGCCTGAGAGCCATAATGGGTATAAGAAGAATACAAAGAGTTACTAATGAACATATAAGAAGAGAACTAAATGTGAATGAAACAATCACTGAAATAATAAGAAGGAAACGGCTGAAATGGTTTGGACACACAATGAGAAGACCACCAGAGAGTTACATCAGGAGAGCGTATTGGGGAGACTTCACAGCACGGCGACCTAGGGGGAGACCACCTAAACGATGGAAGGACCAAATTCCTGAAGATCTTGGCCTCCCTCTGCATCGATGTGAAGAAATGGCCCTGAACAGAGGAGACTGGTGGGAAGGAGCTGTCAGAGGAAGACGCAGAGCAAGGGGTCGATATGACCTACGCCCTTAAATAATAATAAATAAAAAACAGTACATTGTTTGGGTATTATACATTATATTATATGGTTATTACTACACCATTTATCACAACACTGTCTGTTTATCTGTCACACACACACACACACACACACACACACATACTTCTTCCTTCCTCTCTCTTTTTTGCACACACACACATACACACACACAAACACACACACACCCTTCTTCCTTCCTCTCTCTTTTTTGTACACACACACACACACACACACATTTATTCCTCCTTCTCTCTTCTTTACACACACATCATCCTTACTCTCTCTTTTTTGTACACACACACACACACACACCCACCCTTCTTCCTTCCTCTCTCTTTTTTGTACACACACACACACACACACCTTTCTTCCTTCCTTTCTCTTTTTTGTACACACACACACACCCTTCTTCCTGCCTCTCTCTTTTTTGTACACACACACACACACACACACATCTCTTTTGTACCCGCTCCAGCTGCTGCCTCTGTGTTTGGTTGATAGATGGAGACCAGGCAAGGGAGGCATATATCAGCTTGGGGATGATGAAGGTGTTGTAGATTGCTACCAACTCCTTTTGTGGTGTGCCTAGGGACTTCAGCCGCCTTAGTATATACAGGCGGTATGTGGCTGACTGGATGAAGGTGCTGATATGACTTTTCCAGTTCAGTTTTTCATCCAGCATGACACCTAATAGCTTGGTGGTGTCCACTACTTGTACTTGGTGATGTCCTAGTGTTATCACTGGTGGTGGTGGTGGTGGTGTGGTAGCCGTGTGAAACTGCATCACTACTGTCTTGCCGTGGTTGATGGAGACGTTGTTGTTGTTGGTCCACGTTTGGAGGTTGGTCAGGTGTTGTTGCAAGAGGTGGTAGTCAGGAGACAAGTTGTTGATGACTGTCCCAACGGTTGAATCCTCCACATATTTCCAGCGAAAGATTGTATCAGTTAAGGCATCATTAAATAGGATGAGGAAGCACAGGGGTCCCATCCTAGTCCCCTGGGGCACACCACACGAGAGATGTTGGTGTTCGGATACTGCACCCTGGTGACACTCTGCCTGACGTCTGTCTGGGTACGGCATACACCACCTATCAACAAGCCCTGGATACCCTCAGAATACCATCTCCTGTCACCAGACACCAGCAGCTCCTCTGGGAGTTTAGCAAACAGTTGCTAATCCACCCACGCCATAGAGACCTTCTCCCACCCACCATACCCAAACCCCGCCACGTCCGTCACTACAACTTACTCAAACCCATCAGAGCTAGGACAGACATATATAAAAATAGTCCCATCCTCACAATAGTCTCCTTGATAAACCAAAGGCACTTGTAAATATATGTACTATAATATATGTCCATGTGTGAGTGTACATGCGTGATTGTAATTGTGTACGTCTGTGTGTGAATGAATCTTATATGTGTATGTGCGAGAATGTATTTGTGTATGTCTGTTCATTCATTTATATGTATCCATAAAGTATCACCCATTTCCATCACCATTTTATAATGTATATTTTCAGCCTTTGGCTGCCTGTATCAAATAAACCTTTTATTATTATTATTACACATCCTTCTTCCTTCCTCTCTCTTTCTTACACACACACACACACACACACACAAATAGTAACAAACAATAATAACCAAACTTACCAGTACGTATTCCAGCATCAACAGGTGGTGTGAGAGCCAACACCATCACCACCATCATCAGTATTACACTCCGTCCATACATGATGTCTGTAATATAACAATAATAATAACCTCTGTACAAACACACACACACACACACTACCCTATCAATCTACACACACACACACACACAGTATTACACTCCGTCCACACATGATGTCTGTAATATAACAATAATAATAACCTCTGTACACACATACACACACACACACACCCTATCAATCTACACACACACACTACCCTATCAATCTACACACACACACACACACACACACACACACACAGTATTACACTCCGTCCACACATGATGTCTGTAATATAACAATAATGATAACCTCTGTACACACACACACACACTACCCTATCAATCTACACACACACTACCCTGTCATTGTCCACACACTCACACACTACCCTATCAATCTACACACACACACACACACACACACACACTCTATCATTGTACACACACACACACACACACACACACACACACACACACACACACACCCTATAATTGTACACACACATGATGTCTGTAATATAACAATAACAATAACACTGGGTCCATTCCACAGTGGTATTCGTTTGTTACCTTCTTAACCAACCACACTTGTAAGGCTTCATTATTTTAGGGTTGATTCCACAGTGGTATTTGTTTGTTAGATTCCTAACCAACCACACTTGTAAGGCTTCATTATTTTAGGGTTAATTCCACAGTGGTATTTGTTTGTTAGCTTCCTAACTAACCATACTTGTAAGGCTTCATTATCTTAGGGTCGATTCCACAGTGGTATTTGTTTGTTAGTTTCCCAACCAACCACACTTGTAAGGCTTCATTATTTTAGGGTTAATTCCACAGTGGTATTTGTTTGTTAGCTTCCTAACTAACCATACTTGTAAGGCTTCATTATCTTAGGGTTGATTCCACAGTGGTATTTGTTTGTTAGCTTCCCAACCAACCACACTTGTTATGCTTCATTATTTTAGGGTTAATTCCACAGTGGTATATGTTTGTTAGCTTCCCAACCAACCACACTTGTTAGGCTTCATTACTTTAAGGTTGATTCCACAGTGGCATACGTTTGTTAGCTTCCTAACCAACCACACTTGTAAGGTTTCATTATTATCCAAAAGCTGAGTATCCACATTAAAAAAATCTGTCTATAATGTATAGTTTACTCACCAAATTCATTAAATAATTCACCCATAAGTCATTTATATGGTAAACATTCTTTCGTTTACGTGCTTACAAACCAATACCAACCACTGTGGAATTGACCAACTGTGTGTAGTTTATAATAATGTGATTGGTGTTGGTGTTGTAATATTATTTGTTGTGTAGTAAATACAGACATGAGTGTGTACGGGGGTTTTAGGGGGGTGCGGGGGGGCTTAGTGGGGTGCGGAAATAGGGGGACAGGCTTGGGGGGGGGGTGTTTGTGTTTTGGGGGCTGTTGGGGGGTGCGAAGGGGTTTAAGGGGGTGTGGGAATAAGGGGACAAGCTTGGGGGTGGGTTGTGAGAGTTTAGGGGGCTGTAGAGGGGTGCGAAGGGGTTTAGAGGGGTGCTGGAATAGGGAAACAGGCTTGGGGGTGGGTTGTGTGTGTTTAGAGGGGTGCGGGGGGATTAGGGGGGTGCAGGAATAGGCATAGGAGAGGGTTATGGGTCATGGTACAGAGGTCTCACATGGGTACCATCTTAAACTACCATGGAGATAACAGTACGTCATGTGTGTGTGTGTGTGTGTGTGTGTGTGTTGAGAGTAATAATGGCTAGGAATAAGAACACATGAACACAGGCACAGAGTCTGTGTGTGTGTGTGTGTGTGTATCTGTGTGTGTTGTGTGTGTCTGAGTGTGTGTGTGTCTGAGTGTGTTACCTTTCCTTTGTGACCACCAGGCCACAGATGGACTTCTCCAGTGGGACTTTTACCCGTTGCTTCAGATGTCCAGCCAGACCCTGAGGACTGTACATATAAAGGTTAGGTTAGGTTAGGTTAGGACTGTACATATAAGGTGTATATTAATATTGGAAACATGTACTGTGTTTAAGATGTCTCTGAGTACTGTACATATATAGGTTAGGTTAGGTTAGGTTAGCACTATACATATAAAGGTTAGGTTAGCTTAGGATAGGTTAGGTTAGGTTTGATTATGTTATGTATTAGTAACAAAAGTAATCAGTAAGAGAACCAGATACAAAATAGACCAAACTACCATTGTTAACTATTAATTAATTAAGAGTGATTAAAAGAAATGATAAATTTTTCTTTTTTTCTTTTGAGAGAGAGAGAGAGAGAGAGAGAGAGAGAGAGAGAGAGAGAGAGAGAGAGAGAATTGTCACACATACATACGTACACACATACTCTCTCTCTCTCTCTCTCTCTCTCTCTCTCTCTCTCTCTCTCTCTCTCTCTCTCTCTCTCTCTCTCTCTCTCTCTCAATACACACACACATTCACACACGACCAATACAATAATTAATCATTAATTATATTGTGGGCACAGATCAGAACCAAGGATCAATGTTAATTAATTATCCATATACAAATTATTCTACCATCTCCATCAGCTACCCCCATCCCAACACACGTGCACGCATGCACGAGCACACACGCATGCATGCACGCACAGGCACGCACGGATGCATGCGCATGCACACATGGACGCACACAGGCACACACACCCATGCCAGCACACACAACTCTCTATCTCTAATGAAACAACAACATCAACTTCCTGTTCACTAATCTATACAACTTAGTAAAAGTGTTCACACCATGATAAGTAAAGGTTGAGTTATTACTACTGTCACCATTCTGTGTGTGTATGTGTGTGTGTGTGTGTGTAAATACATACGTTTGTATACTATTAGGGTATGTGTGTGTAATAATAATAATAATAATAATAATAATAATAATATTAATAATAAAACGTTTATTTGGTACAGGCAGCCAAGGGGTGTAAATATACATTGTAAAATGGTGATGCAAATAGGTGATACTTGTAGTTGGTGGTGTCCTAGTGTTATCACTGGTGGTGGTGGTAGTGGTGTGATGTTCGTATGAAACTGCATCACTACTGTCTTGCCGTGGTTGATGGAGACGTTGTTGTCATTGGTTCACGGCTGTGGGTTGGTGAGGTGTTGTTGCAAGAGGTGATAGTCAGGAGACAAGTTATTGATGACTATCCCAAAGGTTGAGTCATCCACATATTTCCAGCTAAAAATTGTGTCAGTTAAGGCCCCTGGGGCACATCACACGAGAGATGTTGATGGATAGATACTGCACCCTGGTGACGCACTACCTGACGTCTGTCGCACAGGAAGTTTGCCAGCCATGCCACTAGACTGGGCTCCACTCCAATATCAAGAGCTTTCCTTTATACTACGTTATGGTATACTAGATCAAAAGTCTTTCTGAAATCTATGAATGCAAGGGCAACTGAGGTCTTTCTTTTTTCCAGGTTACTGTATATAAAGTGTGGCAGGCTTATGAAACAATGGGTGGTTGATGATGACTTCATATTTCCAAATTGTTGGGGGTTAATTACATTTGAGATGTTGGCTGAAACTCAGTCGAACACAAAACTTTCACATAACAGGCTCAGGAGGGGGGTTATGGCAATGGGTCTTAATTGATCAAGTGTCTGGGGTTTTGAAACTTTTGGTATTGGAGTAACATAAGCTGTCTTCAAATAGCTTTCAGGTGACCTATTACGGCAGATGGTGGGTAGCCAGCTTCTGGTTTGAGAGAGTATAGTGCTGGCAGGGAGTAGTGGATTATCTTCAAGCCAGTGTGTTGGATGGTTGACAGATTGTTGGGCCTCATTTTGATTGTTTAGTATTCTTCTTAATGTGCGGCACTTGGTAGATGAAGGTAGATGAGGGGTGAGGGGTCAACAAGCTGACCCTGGCTGCCCAGACGAGCGCCGTGTCACACATACGACCTCGGTGACCTCGGACGGGTGTTTGTATGTGTGTGTGTTAATATATATGTGTGTATACTATTTGTGTATGTGAGTGTGTAAATACATACATAGGTATACTATTAGAGTATGTGTGTGTGTTAATACTATAATAAGCATGGGTTGAGTCATTACAGTTGTCAGATTTTGCACAATGTTATATTTTACATTAGATAATACTGAATGAAATATAACATTATAATGGTAATGCAAGATGGTAGTGCTCCCTTGTTACATATATTAATAAATAAATAAAAAGATAGCCAGGAAGTTAATTAAAGGGGAGTAGTACAGTGTTGGTAAATCTGGAGCAACTGATTCCTACACACTATTCCAAGCAACAGAACACCATTATTTATGTTAATGTGGTCCTGTTTCCTGGTATACTTAGGAGGAATGAAAGTGCTCCAATGAACCATAGGTATATTACACCTTTAATTGGTCTTGGTCCAGAACAACAACAACAACAACATTATTATTATTATTATTATTATTATTATTATTATTATTATTATTATTATTATTATTATTATTATTATTATAAATATTATTATTATTATTACTATTATTAATTTATTAATTATCTCTACTAGTAGTTAGCACCTTAGAATCAAAACAGCCTCTAAAGGACCAACAGATCTGTTACTGTTTGTATTATATTGTATACATTAATATTGTATTCCTCCTCTCCCTTCCCCGGCTTTACCGTCCCTTATCCCTCCTTCTCTTCCCTCCTTTACATTCTCCAATTCGTCCCTCTCCTTCCCCTTCCTTTACCCTACCTACTCTTCCCTTTCCTTCCCTACCCCTCTTCTCCCCTCCCTTCCATATCCCTCTTCTCCCTTCCCTTCCTCTCCCTCCCTTTTCTGTATCCTATCTATCCTTCCCTTCCCTTCTCTATCCCTCTTCTCCCTTTCCCTCCTGTACCCTCCCTCTCCCTCCCCTTCCATTACCCTATCTATAATTCCTTTCTCATCCCTGCCCCTCTTCTCCCTTCCCCTCCTGTTCCCTCCCTCTCCCTCCCCTTCCGTTACCCTACCTACCCTTCCCTTCCCTTCCATTCCCCTCTTCTCCCATCCCTTCCCTACCCTTTCTTCTCCCTACCCCTCCTGTACCCTCCATCTCCCTCCCCTTCCATTCCCTACCTACCCTTCCCTTCCCTTCCTATCCCTCTTCACCCTTCCTTTCCATATCCCTCATCTCCCTTCTCCTCCTGTACCCTCCCTCTCCTTCCCCTTCCGTTACCATATCTACCCTTCTCTACCCCTCTTTTCCCTTTTCCTCCTGTACCCTCCCTCTCCCTCCCCTTCCTGTTCCCTCCCTCTCCCTCCACTTCCTTTACCCTATCTACCCTTCCCTCCTTTCCCTACCCCTCTTCTCCCTTCTCCTCCTGTACCCTCCCTCTCCCTCCCCTTCCTGTACCCTCCCTCTCCCTCCCCTTCCATTACCCTATCTACCATTCCTTTCTCTTCCCTACCCCCCTCCTCTCCCTTCCCCTCCTGTACCCTCCCTCTCCCTCCACTTCCGTTACCCTATCTACCCTTTCCTACTCTTCCGTAGCTGTGTGACCCTATGTACAATCAGACACATAAATATACATTACATTCAGCGTTATCAGTCCTGCGTATGTCTGGGAGTCAGAGATTTACAGCATAGAATAATCATTCCCTCCCTCTTGTCTGTATGCTTCACACACGCCTCACTCACCAATTCATTTTCATTCCCCTTTTCCCCGTATTATGGTACACAAATGGTCATTCTGTCAGTCAGTCATTATATCAATTAATCATGTGTGGTGCGAAGGATGAAGCAACAGAGGATAGATGGCAATCAGTGGAGTTGGTATGAGTGGTCTGGTCAAGACAGAGAAGAGATATAACAGATACACACAATAATTACATATGATACCGAGTTAGGACTGCAATACCATGACATTATTTGGAAATTTCCTGTAATGCAGTACATTCTTATTAATTACCTGTACAGAAGAGGAGGTGGAGGCAGCTGGACGTGATGGCTCACTCCTGTTCACTAAGCTGTTGCCAGATTTTGCACAATGTTATATTTTACAAAAAATTATATTGGATGAAATATAACATTATAATGGTAATACAAGATGGTAGTGCTCCCTTGTTACATATATCAATTAATAAATAAAGTGGCTTTAGAAATATATCAACAGATAGCCAGGAAGTTAAAGGGGAGTAGTACAGTGTTGATAAATCTGGAACAACTGATTCCTACATACTATTCTAAGCAACAGAACACCATTATTAATGTTAATGTGGTCCTGTTTGTTGGTATACTTCAAAGGAATCAAAGTGCTCCAATGAACCATAAGTATATTACACCTTTATTTAGTCTTGGTCCAGAACAACAACAACAACCTTATTATTATTATTATTATTATTATTATTAATATTTGGGAAGGAAACCCTCTTTAATACAGGTTTTGTTGAAGATAACTGCGAGCTCTGCGCTGTTTATTTTGTAGCAAATCTTTTCTAATTTACGAATTATTTTCTTAATATTGCTGGGGAGATGGAAAAGCAAATTACCAAGAGATGGTATTATTATTATTATTGTTGTTGTTGTAACTATTATTATTATTATTATTATTATTATTATTATTATCATTATTATTATCAGGGCGCAGTACGCACATAATCAAGCGGGACTGCTAACAGCCAATCAGGGCGCAGTATGCACAGCAGTACCTTTACTCAAGGACTATAAATATATCTGTAATTTGTAAGACACTCATTCCTTTGAGAATGGCTTTTAGAGAAAGCCGAAATGTCAGGCCAATAAACTCTCTTGGTAATTTGCTTTTCCATCTCCCCAGCAATATTAAGAAAATAATTCGTAAATTAGAAAAGATTTGCTACAAAATAAACAGCGCAGAGCTCGCAGTTATCTTCAACAAAACCTATTATTATTATTATTAGTAGTAGTAGTAGTTAGCACCTTAGAATCAAAACAGCCTCTAAAGGACCAACAGATCTGTTACTGTTTGTATTATATTGTATACATTAATATTGTATTCCTCCTCTCCCTTCTCCTGCTTTACCGTCCCTTATCCCTCCTTCTCTTCCCTCCTTTACATTCTCCTATTCGTCCATCTCCTTCCCCTTCCTGTACCATACCTATTCTTCCCTATCCCTCTCCTTCCCTCACTTCCCTACCCCTTTTCTCCCTTCCCTTCCTATCCCCTCCCTTCCTTTACAGCTTCATATCCCTCTCCTTTCCCTATCTCTCTTCACCCTTCCTTTCCCTACCACTCTTCTCTTTTCACCCTTCATTTCCCTACCCCTCTCAACCCTTCCCTTCCCTACCGTTCCTGTACCCTCCACTTCTTTACCGTATCTACCCTTCCCTTTCCTTCCCTACCCTTCTCCTCCCTTCCCCTCCTCTCCCTTCCCTTCCTTTACAGCTTCATATTTCTCTCCCTTCCTCTCCTTTACCATCCCCAATCCTCCCTTTCTTCCCCTTATCCTTTTTCTCCTATCACTTCATTTAATTTCCTCCCTTTCCTTCATCCCTCCTCTTCCGTCTCCTCCTAACGCTTACCTCATCGTTCCTTCCCAACCCTCCATCCTTCCTCTCTCCTTCCCCTCACACACTCAACCCACCATCCTTCCCCTCACACACTCAACCTCCCATCCTTCCTCTCTCCTTCACCTCACACACACTACCCTCCATCCTTCCTCTCACACACACTACCCTCCATCCTTCCTCTCTCCTTCCCCTCACACATCCAACCCTCCCTCCTTCCTCTCTCCTTCCCCTCACACACCCAACCCTCCCTCCTTCCACACACACACCCAACCCTCCATCCTTCCCCATACACACACCCAACCCTCCCTCCTTCCACACACACACCCAACCCTCCCTCCTTCCACACACACACCCAACCCTCCCTCCTTCCACACACACACCCAACCCTCCATCCTTTCCCACACACACACAACCCTCCATCCTTCCCCACACACACACCCAACCCTCCATCCTTCCCCTCTCACACCTAACCTAACCTAACCTAACCTAACCCAACCCACCATTACACAGTACATAACACTGCCTGCACAACTTATCACAGGATGTACCCAAAAAAATTAATATATTTATCGTTTGCAGATTATCAGGACATTTCCACTGTCACAAGAGAGAGAGAGAGAGAGAGAGAGAGAGAGAGAGAGAGAGAGTTAGTTACATAGAAACACACACCATAACAGACCTTACAGAGAGAGAGAGAGAGAGAGAGAGAGAGAGAGAGTTAAACTTTGCTATAACAGTAAGCAATATATACTATTTTTACCTACAATAAATAATATTACTGTTGGACAATATGTAAATATAAGTGTCATATCCCAAACATTGATGTAAAAGAACACACATACTGCATGCTAGATGTATTATGTTCATACTGAAATGTTAATTAATACTTAATTAAAATATATAGATATAAGTAATAATCTTTTTCTCTCATGACAAACTCAGGTGGTATAATAATCAGGTTATAATAATATGTGTTCTTAGTGGAACGCTTGTCAATGTTATTAGACAAAATATAATGCAATAAAATAATACATGTCACATATACAGTGAAAATATAATCATGTAGTGTTACAAGACAAGATAAACATACATGAAAGACATAGAGCTAAGCCTCTATTGGTTTTATATACTGTATGTGTGTTAATGTGTGTGTGTAGCACTGTAATAATGTATGTGTGTTAATGTGTGTGTAGCACTGTGATAGTGTGTGTGTGTGTGTGTTAATGTGTGTGTGGCCTTGTAATAATGTATGTGTGTTAATGTGTGTGTAGCCTTGTAATAATGTATGTGTGTTAATGTGTGTGTAGCCTTGTAATAATGTATGTGTGTTAATGTGTGTGTAGCCTTGTAATAATGTATGTGTGTTAATGTGTGTGTAGCACTGTGAGTGTTAGTGTGTTAATGTGTGTGTAGCCTTGTAATAATGTATGTGTTAATGTGTGTGTGGCCTTGTAATAGTGTTAGTGTGTTAGGTTATAAATAGGTATAATAATCAGGTTATAATAATATGTGTTCTTAGTGGAACGCTTGTCAATGTTATTATTAGTTTACCATTTCACCGTAGAATAATATATATATATATATATATATATATATATAAAATTGTACAAAGGCTCCATCTCTCCCTCCCTCCCTCCCTCCCTCACACTCTCTCTCCTCTCCCTCTCCCTCCTTCTTCCTTCACTGTCCACTCTCTCACTCCCTCCCTCCCTCACGCTCTCCTCCTTCCCTCTCCCTCCCTCACACTCTCTCCCTCCCTCCCTCCCTCCCTCCCTCTCCCTGCTTCATCCTTCACTGTCCACTCTCTCGCTCCCTCCCTCCCTCACACTCTCTCCCTCCCTCCCTCTCCCTCCTTGTTCCTTCACTGTCCACTCTCTCTCTCCCTCCCTCCCTCCCTCACACTCTCTCTCCCCTCCCTCTCCCTGCTTCATCCTTCACTGTCCACTCTCTCACTCCCTCCCTCCCTCACACTCTCTCCCTCCCTCCCTCACACTCTCTCTCCCCTCCCTCTCCCTCCTTGTTCCTTCACTGTCCACTCTCTCACTCCCTCCCTCCCTCACACTCTCCCCCTTCCCTCTCCCTCCTTCACACTCTCTCTCCTCCTTCCCTCCCTCCCTTCCTACCTCACAGTCTCTCTAACCTCCCTCTCCCACTTTCTTCCTTCACTGTCCACTCTCTCGCTCCCTCCCTCCCTCACACTCTCTCTCCCCTCCCTCTCCCTGTTTCCCTCCCTCAATATCTAGTTTCTCTTCATCTCTGCCTCCCTCTTCCTGTGATGAGATAATCTCTGTAAACGTCAGCCAGGCCAGCCCAACTCCCAGCCATGGTAGTAACCCCTCAGTAAACAGTTTTAATTAAGGGGGTGCGGGAATAAGGGCACAGGCTTGGGAGGGGTTTAGGGGGGTGTGGGGGTAGGGGGACAGGCTTGGGGGGGTTTAGGGGTGTGCGGGAGTACAGGGGCAGGCTTGAGGGGGGGAATGGGTTAGGGGGGTGCTGGAGTAGGGGGACATGCTTGGGGAGGGGGGGGTTTAGGGTGGTGCGGGAGTAGGGGGACAGGCTTGGGGGGGTTTAGGGGGATGCGGGAGTAGGAGAACAGGCTTGCGGGGGGGGGGCTTAGCTGGGTGCAGGAGTAGGGAGACAGGCTTGGGGAGGGGGTTTAGGAGAGTGTGGGAATAGGAGACAGGCTTTCTACCTACGCCAAGCCTGTCCCCCTATTCCCGCACCACCCAAAACCCCCCCAAGCCTGTCCCCTACTCTCGCACCCCCTTAAACTCACGGACCTGGGCGAGGGGCTTACTATACATTACTAATATTGCCATTACTGTATTTATTAAAACAAAATTGGTCTACAACAACTTATTATGATCGATATTAAATATTAAAATATCACCTGACAATGTGATGGTTAATGTTGGTAGTGTTGGTTATTTATTAAAACTAAATTGGTCTACAACAACTTATTATGATCGATATTAAATATTATAATATCACCTGAAAATGTAATGGTTAATGTTGGTAGTGTTGGTTCACAATGTCCAAGTGTACAGTCACGAGCATAAGTTTCTTTACCCCCATGGCGAGAATGAGGTCGAAGTTGTGGTTGGAGAAGGGCCAGGCAAACGAACACTGGGGGTCAGTATCTCATGACGGTGTAAAATTTGTTGTATTCAAGTGAACACTTCTAGTGACATGAAGCATCATCCGAACATTATGAACTGGTTCATTTTTGTTCGTCCAGTCCATATCCAACGACGATTTCGACCTAACTCTCGCCAGGGGGGTAAAGAAACTTATGCTCGTGACTGTACCTATTATTACTCAAAGAAGAATTGAGGGAGGATTGCAAGGTGAAACTGTTCAGTATAGAAAAGAATGTATGTTGACACAGAAGAAACCTGACCAAAGAAGAATAAAGGAGAGGAAAGATAGAAAGTGATAAAGAGAGGGAGAGATTATGAAGAAATACAGAGCATTTCAAAGGAAGACAATCCAAAATAGTTGAGTGCAGGATTTAATATTAATAGTAACAACAAAACACTTTACCCAATAATATGTGGAAGGTTCTTCTTGATAATAAACTCCAGAGATTGAAGCACTGTAATGCTGAAGTTGAGAAGGATTTAAACAAACACAACACTATAAGATGGTTGCAAATCCAGTAGTGACCACACACACACATACACCTACGCACACAGGAAGTGTCATGACGTCATCCATTAGGACAGTGGAGGAAGAGATAAAACATATTAGATAATGAATTCCAGTGTACTGCGAACAAGTTAATCCTTTGTAAATTATTGTGTAATTACAACTTGTTAAATCAATATAGTAACTTTCAAATTCCCCTTGACAGGGGTTGTATATTTATTACCATACACACTTTCAGGATGTAGGGAAGAACACTAGAATCTATAAGTGGAGAACTTGTAGGTTAGGTTAGGTTAGGTTAGGTTAGGTTAGGTTAGGTTAGGTTAGGTTAGGTTAGGTTAGGTTAGGTTAGGTTAGGTTAGGTTAGGTTAGGTTAGGTTAGGTTAGGTTAGGTTAGGTTAGGTTAGGTTAGGTTAGGTTAGGTTAGGTTAGGTTAGGTTAGGTTAGGTTAGGTTAGGTTAGGTTAGGTTAGGTTAGGTTAGGTTAGGTTAGGTTAGGTTAGGTTAGGTTAGGTTAGGTTAGGTTAGGTTAGGTTAGGTTAGGTTAGGTTAGGTTAGGTTAGGTTAGGTTAGGTTAGGTTAGGTTAGGTTAGGTTAGGTTAGGTTAGGTTAGGTTAGGTTAGGTTAGGTTAGGTTAGGTTAGGTTAGGTTAGGTTAGGTTAGGTTAGGTTAGGTTAGGTTAGGTTAGGTTAGGTTAGGTTAGGTTAGGTTAGGTTAGGTTAGGTTAGGTTAGGTTAGGTTAGGTTAGGTTAGGTTAGGTTAGGTTAGGTTAGGTTAGGTTAGGTTAGGTTAGGTTAGGTTAGGTTAGGTTAGGTTAGGTTAGGTTAGGTTAGGTTAGGTTAGGTTAGGTTAGGTTAGGTTAGGTTAGGTTAGGTTAGGTTAGGTTAGGTTAGGTTAGGTTAGGTTAGGTTAGGTTAGGTTAGGTTAGGTTAGGTTAGGTTAGGTTAGGTTAGGTTAGGTTAGGTTAGGTTAGGTTAGGTTAGGTTAGGTTAGGTTAGGTTAGGTTAGGTTAGGTTAGGTTAGGTTAGGTTAGGTTAGGTTAGGTTAGGTTAGGTTAGGTTAGGTTAGGTTAGGTTAGGTTAGGTTAGGTTAGGTTAGGTAGGTTAGGTTAGGTTAGGTTAGGTTAGGTTAGGTTAGGTTAGGTTAGGTTAGGTTAGGTTAGGTTAGGTTAGGTTAGGTTAGGTTAGGTTAGGTTAGGTTAGGTTAGGTTAGGTTAGGTTAGGTTAGGTTAGGTTAGGTTAGGTTAGGTTAGGTTAGGTTAGGTTAGGTTAGGTTAGGTTAGGTTAGGTTAGGTTAGGTTAGGTTAGGTTAGGTTAGGTTAGGTTAGGTTAGGTTAGGTTAGGTTAGGTTAGGTTAGGTTAGGTTAGGTTAGGTTAGGTTAGGTTAGGTTAGGTTAGGTTAGGTTAGGTTAGGTTAGGTTAGGTTAGGTTAGGTTAGGTTAGGTTAGGTTAGGTTAGGTTAGGTTAGGTTAGGTTAGGTTAGGTTAGGTTAGGTTAGGTTAGGTTAGGTTAGGTTAGGTTAGGTTAGGTTAGGTTAGGTTAGGTTAGGTTAGGTTAGGTTAGGTTAGGTTAGGTTAGGTTAGGTTAGGTTAGGTTAGGTTAGGTTAGGTTAGGTTAGGTTAGGTTAGGTTAGGTTAGGTTAGGTTAGGTTAGGTTAGGTTAGGTTAGGTTAGGTTAGGTTAGGTTAGGTTAGGTTAGGTTAGGTTAGGTTAGGTTAGGTTAGGTTAGGTTAGGTTAGGTTAGGTTAGGTTAGGTTAGGTTAGGTTAGGTTAGGTTAGGTTAGGTTAGGTTAGGTTAGGTTAGGTTAGGTTAGGTTAGGTTAGGTTAGGTTAGGTTAGGTTAGGTTAGGTTAGGTTAGGTTAGGTTAGGTTAGGTTAGGTTAGGTTAGGTTAGGTTAGGTTAGGTTAGGTTAGGTTAGGTTAGGTTAGGTTAGGTTAGGTTAGGTTAGGTTAGGTTAGGTTAGGTTAGGTTAGGTTAGGTTAGGTTAGGTTAGGTTAGGTTAGGTTAGGTTAGGTTAGGTTAGGTTAGGTTAGGTTAGGTTAGGTTAGGTTAGGTTAGGTTAGGTTAGGTTAGGTTAGGTTAGGTTAGGTTAGGTTAGGTTAGGTTAGGTTAGGTTAGGTTAGGTTAGGTTAGGTTAGGTTAGGTTAGGTTAGGTTAGGTTAGGTTAGGTTAGGTTAGGTTAGGTTAGGTTAGGTTAGGTTAGGTTAGGTTAGGTTAGGTTAGGTTAGGTTAGGTTAGGTTAGGTTAGGTTAGGTTAGGTTAGGTTAGGTTAGGTTAGGTTAGGTTAGGTTAGGTTAGGTTAGGTTAGGTTAGGTTAGGTTAGGTTAGGTTAGGTTAGGTTAGGTTAGGTTAGGTTAGGTTAGGTTAGGTTAGGTTAGGTTAGGTTAGGTTAGGTTAGGTTAGGTTAGGTTAGGTTAGGTTAGGTTAGGTTAGGTTAGGTTAGGTTAGGTTAGGTTAGGTTAGGTTAGGTTAGGTTAGGTTAGGTTAGGTTAGGTTAGGTTAGGTTAGGTTAGGTTAGGTTAGGTTAGGTTAGGTTAGGTTAGGTTAGGTTAGGTTAGGTTAGGTTAGGTTAGGTTAGGTTAGGTTAGGTTAGGTTAGGTTAGGTTAGGTTAGGTTAGGTTAGGTTAGGTTAGGTTAGGTTAGGTTAGGTTAGGTTAGGTTAGGTTAGGTTAGGTTAGGTTAGGTTAGGTTAGGTTAGGTTAGGTTAGGTTAGGTTAGGTTAGGTTAGGTTAGGTTAGGTTAGGTTAGGTTAGGTTAGGTTAGGTTAGGTTAGGTTAGGTTAGGTTAGGTTAGGTTAGGTTAGGTTAGGTTAGGTTAGGTTAGGTTAGGTTAGGTTAGGTTAGGTTAGGTTAGGTTAGGTTAGGTTAGGTTAGGTTAGGTTAGGTTAGGTTAGGTTAGGTTAGGTTAGGTTAGGTTAGGTTAGGTTAGGTTAGGTTAGGTTAGGTTAGGTTAGGTTAGGTTAGGTTAGGTTAGGTTAGGTTAGGTTAGGTTAGGTTAGGTTAGGTTAGGTTAGGTTAGGTTAGGTTAGGTTAGGTTAGGTTAGGTTAGGTTAGGTTAGGTTAGGTTAGGTTAGGTTAGGTTAGGTTAGGTTAGGTTAGGTTAGGTTAGGTTAGGTTAGGTTAGGTTAGGTTAGGTTAGGTTAGGTTAGGTTAGGTTAGGTTAGGTTAGGTTAGGTTAGGTTAGGTTAGGTTAGGTTAGGTTAGGTTAGGTTAGGTTAGGTTAGGTTAGGTTAGGTTAGGTTAGGTTAGGTTAGGTTAGGTTAGGTTAGGTTAGGTTAGGTTAGGTTAGGTTAGGTTAGGTTAGGTTAGGTTAGGTTAGGTTAGGTTAGGTTAGGTTAGGTTAGGTTAGGTTAGGTTAGGTTAGGTTAGGTTAGGTTAGGTTAGGTTAGGTTAGGTTAGGTTAGGTTAGGTTAGGTTAGGTTAGGTTAGGTTAGGTTAGGTTAGGTTAGGTTAGGTTAGGTTAGGTTAGGTTAGGTTAGGTTAGGTTAGGTTAGGTTAGGTTAGGTTAGGTTAGGTTAGGTTAGGTTAGGTTAGGTTAGGTTAGGTTAGGTTAGGTTAGGTTAGGTTAGGTTAGGTTAGGTTAGGTTAGGTTAGGTTAGGTTAGGTTAGGTTAGGTTAGGTTAGGTTAGGTTAGGTTAGGTTAGGTTAGGTTAGGTTAGGTTAGGTTAGGTTAGGTTAGGTTAGGTTAGGTTAGGTTAGGTTAGGTTAGGTTAGGTTAGGTTAGGTTAGGTTAGGTTAGGTTAGGTTAGGTTAGGTTAGGTTAGGTTAGGTTAGGTTAGGTTAGGTTAGGTTAGGTTAGGTTAGGTTAGGTTAGGTTAGGTTAGGTTAGGTTAGGTTAGGTTAGGTTAGGTTAGGTTAGGTTAGGTTAGGTTAGGTTAGGTTAGGTTAGGTTAGGTTAGGTTAGGTTAGGTTAGGTTAGGTTAGGTTAGGTTAGGTTAGGTTAGGTTAGGTTAGGTTAGGTTAGGTTAGGTTAGGTTAGGTTAGGTTAGGTTAGGTTAGGTTAGGTTAGGTTAGGTTAGGTTAGGTTAGGTTAGGTTAGGTTAGGTTAGGTTAGGTTAGGTTAGGTTAGGTTAGGTTAGGTTAGGTTAGGTTAGGTTAGGTTAGGTTAGGTTAGGTTAGGTTAGGTTAGGTTAGGTTAGGTTAGGTTAGGTTAGGTTAGGTTAGGTTAGGTTAGGTTAGGTTAGGTTAGGTTAGGTTAGGTTAGGTTAGGTTAGGTTAGGTTAGGTTAGGTTAGGTTAGGTTAGGTTAGGTTAGGTTAGGTTAGGTTAGGTTAGGTTAGGTTAGGTTAGGTTAGGTTAGGTTAGGTTAGGTTAGGTTAGGTTAGGTTAGGTTAGGTTAGGTTAGGTTAGGTTAGGTTAGGTTAGGTTAGGTTAGGTTAGGTTAGGTTAGGTTAGGTTAGGTTAGGTTAGGTTAGGTTAGGTTAGGTTAGGTTAGGTTAGGTTAGGTTAGGTTAGGTTAGGTTAGGTTAGGTTAGGTTAGGTTAGGTTAGGTTAGGTTAGGTTAGGTTAGGTTAGGTTAGGTTAGGTTAGGTTAGGTTAGGTTAGGTTAGGTTAGGTTAGGTTAGGTTAGGTTAGGTTAGGTTAGGTTAGGTTAGGTTAGGTTAGGTTAGGTTAGGTTAGGTTAGGTTAGGTTAGGTTAGGTTAGGTTAGGTTAGGTTAGGTTAGGTTAGGTTAGGTTAGGTTAGGTTAGGTTAGGTTAGGTTAGGTTAGGTTAGGTTAGGTTAGGTTAGGTTAGGTTAGGTTAGGTTAGGTTAGGTTAGGTTAGGTTAGGTTAGGTTAGGTTAGGTTAGGTTAGGTTAGGTTAGGTTAGGTTAGGTTAGGTTAGGTTAGGTTAGGTTAGGTTAGGTTAGGTTAGGTTAGGTTAGGTTAGGTTAGGTTAGGTTAGGTTAGGTTAGGTTAGGTTAGGTTAGGTTAGGTTAGGTTAGGTTAGGTTAGGTTAGGTTAGGTTAGGTTAGGTTAGGTTAGGTTAGGTTAGGTTAGGTTAGGTTAGGTTAGGTTAGGTTAGGTTAGGTTAGGTTAGGTTAGGTTAGGTTAGGTTAGGTTAGGTTAGGTTAGGTTAGGTTAGGTTAGGTTAGGTTAGGTTAGGTTAGGTTAGGTTAGGTTAGGTTAGGTTAGGTTAGGTTAGGTTAGGTTAGGTTAGGTTAGGTTAGGTTAGGTTAGGTTAGGTTAGGTTAGGTTAGGTTAGGTTAGGTTAGGTTAGGTTAGGTTAGGTTAGGTTAGGTTAGGTTAGGTTAGGTTAGGTTAGGTTAGGTTAGGTTAGGTTAGGTTAGGTTAGGTTAGGTTAGGTTAGGTTAGGTTAGGTTAGGTTAGGTTAGGTTAGGTTAGGTTAGGTTAGGTTAGGTTAGGTTAGGTTAGGTTAGGTTAGGTTAGGTTAGGTTAGGTTAGGTTAGGTTAGGTTAGGTTAGGTTAGGTTAGGTTAGGTTAGGTTAGGTTAGGTTAGGTTAGGTTAGGTTAGGTTAGGTTAGGTTAGGTTAGGTTAGGTTAGGTTAGGTTAGGTTAGGTTAGGTTAGGTTAGGTTAGGTTAGGTTAGGTTAGGTTAGGTTAGGTTAGGTTAGGTTAGGTTAGGTTAGGTTAGGTTAGGTTAGGTTAGGTTAGGTTAGGTTAGGTTAGGTTAGGTTAGGTTAGGTTAGGTTAGGTTAGGTTAGGTTAGGTTAGGTTAGGTTAGGTTAGGTTAGGTTAGGTTAGGTTAGGTTAGGTTAGGTTAGGTTAGGTTAGGTTAGGTTAGGTTAGGTTAGGTTAGGTTAGGTTAGGTTAGGTTAGGTTAGGTTAGGTTAGGTTAGGTTAGGTTAGGTTAGGTTAGGTTAGGTTAGGTTAGGTTAGGTTAGGTTAGGTTAGGTTAGGTTAGGTTAGGTTAGGTTAGGTTAGGTTAGGTTAGGTTAGGTTAGGTTAGGTTAGGTTAGGTTAGGTTAGGTTAGGTTAGGTTAGGTTAGGTTAGGTTAGGTTAGGTTAGGTTAGGTTAGGTTAGGTTAGGTTAGGTTAGGTTAGGTTAGGTTAGGTTAGGTTAGGTTAGGTTAGGTTAGGTTAGGTTAGGTTAGGTTAGGTTAGGTTAGGTTAGGTTAGGTTAGGTTAGGTTAGGTTAGGTTAGGTTAGGTTAGGTTAGGTTAGGTTAGGTTAGGTTAGGTTAGGTTAGGTTAGGTTAGGTTAGGTTAGGTTAGGTTAGGTTAGGTTAGGTTAGGTTAGGTTAGGTTAGGTTAGGTTAGGTTAGGTTAGGTTAGGTTAGGTTAGGTTAGGTTAGGTTAGGTTAGGTTAGGTTAGGTTAGGTTAGGTTAGGTTAGGTTAGGTTAGGTTAGGTTAGGTTAGGTTAGGTTAGGTTAGGTTAGGTTAGGTTAGGTTAGGTTAGGTTAGGTTAGGTTAGGTTAGGTTAGGTTAGGTTAGGTTAGGTTAGGTTAGGTTAGGTTAGGTTAGGTTAGGTTAGGTTAGGTTAGGTTAGGTTAGGTTAGGTTAGGTTAGGTTAGGTTAGGTTAGGTTAGGTTAGGTTAGGTTAGGTTAGGTTAGGTTAGGTTAGGTTAGGTTAGGTTAGGTTAGGTTAGGTTAGGTTAGGTTAGGTTAGGTTAGGTTAGGTTAGGTTAGGTTAGGTTAGGTTAGGTTAGGTTAGGTTAGGTTAGGTTAGGTTAGGTTAGGTTAGGTTAGGTTAGGTTAGGTTAGGTTAGGTTAGGTTAGGTTAGGTTAGGTTAGGTTAGGTTAGGTTAGGTTAGGTTAGGTTAGGTTAGGTTAGGTTAGGTTAGGTTAGGTTAGGTTAGGTTAGGTTAGGTTAGGTTAGGTTAGGTTAGGTTAGGTTAGGTTAGGTTAGGTTAGGTTAGGTTAGGTTAGGTTAGGTTAGGTTAGGTTAGGTTAGGTTAGGTTAGGTTAGGTTAGGTTAGGTTAGGTTAGGTTAGGTTAGGTTAGGTTAGGTTAGGTTAGGTTAGGTTAGGTTAGGTTAGGTTAGGTTAGGTTAGGTTAGGTTAGGTTAGGTTAGGTTAGGTTAGGTTAGGTTAGGTTAGGTTAGGTTAGGTTAGGTTAGGTTAGGTTAGGTTAGGTTAGGTTAGGTTAGGTTAGGTTAGGTTAGGTTAGGTTAGGTTAGGTTAGGTTAGGTTAGGTTAGGTTAGGTTAGGTTAGGTTAGGTTAGGTTAGGTTAGGTTAGGTTAGGTTAGGTTAGGTTAGGTTAGGTTAGGTTAGGTTAGGTTAGGTTAGGTTAGGTTAGGTTAGGTTAGGTTAGGTTAGGTTAGGTTAGGTTAGGTTAGGTTAGGTTAGGTTAGGTTAGGTTAGGTTAGGTTAGGTTAGGTTAGGTTAGGTTAGGTTAGGTTAGGTTAGGTTAGGTTAGGTTAGGTTAGGTTAGGTTAGGTTAGGTTAGGTTAGGTTAGGTTAGGTTAGGTTAGGTTAGGTTAGGTTAGGTTAGGTTAGGTTAGGTTAGGTTAGGTTAGGTTAGGTTAGGTTAGGTTAGGTTAGGTTAGGTTAGGTTAGGTTAGGTTAGGTTAGGTTAGGTTAGGTTAGGTTAGGTTAGGTTAGGTTAGGTTAGGTTAGGTTAGGTTAGGTTAGGTTAGGTTAGGTTAGGTTAGGTTAGGTTAGGTTAGGTTAGGTTAGGTTAGGTTAGGTTAGGTTAGGTTAGGTTAGGTTAGGTTAGGTTAGGTTAGGTTAGGTTAGGTTAGGTTAGGTTAGGTTAGGTTAGGTTAGGTTAGGTTAGGTTAGGTTAGGTTAGGTTAGGTTAGGTTAGGTTAGGTTAGGTTAGGTTAGGTTAGGTTAGGTTAGGTTAGGTTAGGTTAGGTTAGGTTAGGTTAGGTTAGGTTAGGTTAGGTTAGGTTAGGTTAGGTTAGGTTAGGTTAGGTTAGGTTAGGTTAGGTTAGGTTAGGTTAGGTTAGGTTAGGTTAGGTTAGGTTAGGTTAGGTTAGGTTAGGTTAGGTTAGGTTAGGTTAGGTTAGGTTAGGTTAGGTTAGGTTAGGTTAGGTTAGGTTAGGTTAGGTTAGGTTAGGTTAGGTTAGGTTAGGTTAGGTTAGGTTAGGTTAGGTTAGGTTAGGTTAGGTTAGGTTAGGTTAGGTTAGGTTAGGTTAGGTTAGGTTAGGTTAGGTTAGGTTAGGTTAGGTTAGGTTAGGTTAGGTTAGGTTAGGTTAGGTTAGGTTAGGTTAGGTTAGGTTAGGTTAGGTTAGGTTAGGTTAGGTTAGGTTAGGTTAGGTTAGGTTAGGTTAGGTTAGGTTAGGTTAGGTTAGGTTAGGTTAGGTTAGGTTAGGTTAGGTTAGGTTAGGTTAGGTTAGGTTAGGTTAGGTTAGGTTAGGTTAGGTTAGGTTAGGTTAGGTTAGGTTAGGTTAGGTTAGGTTAGGTTAGGTTAGGTTAGGTTAGGTTAGGTTAGGTTAGGTTAGGTTAGGTTAGGTTAGGTTAGGTTAGGTTAGGTTAGGTTAGGTTAGGTTAGGTTAGGTTAGGTTAGGTTAGGTTAGGTTAGGTTAGGTTAGGTTAGGTTAGGTTAGGTTAGGTTAGGTTAGGTTAGGTTAGGTTAGGTTAGGTTAGGTTAGGTTAGGTTAGGTTAGGTTAGGTTAGGTTAGGTTAGGTTAGGTTAGGTTAGGTTAGGTTAGGTTAGGTTAGGTTAGGTTAGGTTAGGTTAGGTTAGGTTAGGTTAGGTTAGGTTAGGTTAGGTTAGGTTAGGTTAGGTTAGGTTAGGTTAGGTTAGGTTAGGTTAGGTTAGGTTAGGTTAGGTTAGGTTAGGTTAGGTTAGGTTAGGTTAGGTTAGGTTAGGTTAGGTTAGGTTAGGTTAGGTTAGGTTAGGTTAGGTTAGGTTAGGTTAGGTTAGGTTAGGTTAGGTTAGGTTAGGTTAGGTTAGGTTAGGTTAGGTTAGGTTAGGTTAGGTTAGGTTAGGTTAGGTTAGGTTAGGTTAGGTTAGGTTAGGTTAGGTTAGGTTAGGTTAGGTTAGGTTAGGTTAGGTTAGGTTAGGTTAGGTTAGGTTAGGTTAGGTTAGGTTAGGTTAGGTTAGGTTAGGTTAGGTTAGGTTAGGTTAGGTTAGGTTAGGTTAGGTTAGGTTAGGTTAGGTTAGGTTAGGTTAGGTTAGGTTAGGTTAGGTTAGGTTAGGTTAGGTTAGGTTAGGTTAGGTTAGGTTAGGTTAGGTTAGGTTAGGTTAGGTTAGGTTAGGTTAGGTTAGGTTAGGTTAGGTTAGGTTAGGTTAGGTTAGGTTAGGTTAGGTTAGGTTAGGTTAGGTTAGGTTAGGTTAGGTTAGGTTAGGTTAGGTTAGGTTAGGTTAGGTTAGGTTAGGTTAGGTTAGGTTAGGTTAGGTTAGGTTAGGTTAGGTTAGGTTAGGTTAGGTTAGGTTAGGTTAGGTTAGGTTAGGTTAGGTTAGGTTAGGTTAGGTTAGGTTAGGTTAGGTTAGGTTAGGTTAGGTTAGGTTAGGTTAGGTTAGGTTAGGTTAGGTTAGGTTAGGTTAGGTTAGGTTAGGTTAGGTTAGGTTAGGTTAGGTTAGGTTAGGTTAGGTTAGGTTAGGTTAGGTTAGGTTAGGTTAGGTTAGGTTAGGTTAGGTTAGGTTAGGTTAGGTTAGGTTAGGTTAGGTTAGGTTAGGTTAGGTTAGGTTAGGTTAGGTTAGGTTAGGTTAGGTTAGGTTAGGTTAGGTTAGGTTAGGTTAGGTTAGGTTAGGTTAGGTTAGGTTAGGTTAGGTTAGGTTAGGTTAGGTTAGGTTAGGTTAGGTTAGGTTAGGTTAGGTTAGGTTAGGTTAGGTTAGGTTAGGTTAGGTTAGGTTAGGTTAGGTTAGGTTAGGTTAGGTTAGGTTAGGTTAGGTTAGGTTAGGTTAGGTTAGGTTAGGTTAGGTTAGGTTAGGTTAGGTTAGGTTAGGTTAGGTTAGGTTAGGTTAGGTTAGGTTAGGTTAGGTTAGGTTAGGTTAGGTTAGGTTAGGTTAGGTTAGGTTAGGTTAGGTTAGGTTAGGTTAGGTTAGGTTAGGTTAGGTTAGGTTAGGTTAGGTTAGGTTAGGTTAGGTTAGGTTAGGTTAGGTTAGGTTAGGTTAGGTTAGGTTAGGTTAGGTTAGGTTAGGTTAGGTTAGGTTAGGTTAGGTTAGGTTAGGTTAGGTTAGGTTAGGTTAGGTTAGGTTAGGTTAGGTTAGGTTAGGTTAGGTTAGGTTAGGTTAGGTTAGGTTAGGTTAGGTTAGGTTAGGTTAGGTTAGGTTAGGTTAGGTTAGGTTAGGTTAGGTTAGGTTAGGTTAGGTTAGGTTAGGTTAGGTTAGGTTAGGTTAGGTTAGGTTAGGTTAGGTTAGGTTAGGTTAGGTTAGGTTAGGTTAGGTTAGGTTAGGTTAGGTTAGGTTAGGTTAGGTTAGGTTAGGTTAGGTTAGGTTAGGTTAGGTTAGGTTAGGTTAGGTTAGGTTAGGTTAGGTTAGGTTAGGTTAGGTTAGGTTAGGTTAGGTTAGGTTAGGTTAGGTTAGGTTAGGTTAGGTTAGGTTAGGTTAGGTTAGGTTAGGTTAGGTTAGGTTAGGTTAGGTTAGGTTAGGTTAGGTTAGGTTAGGTTAGGTTAGGTTAGGTTAGGTTAGGTTAGGTTAGGTTAGGTTAGGTTAGGTTAGGTTAGGTTAGGTTAGGTTAGGTTAGGTTAGGTTAGGTTAGGTTAGGTTAGGTTAGGTTAGGTTAGGTTAGGTTAGGTTAGGTTAGGTTAGGTTAGGTTAGGTTAGGTTAGGTTAGGTTAGGTTAGGTTAGGTTAGGTTAGGTTAGGTTAGGTTAGGTTAGGTTAGGTT
>JAWQEG010005265.1:0-2500 GCA_033782935.1 Petrolisthes cinctipes
ACTATGCCACGAAACACGCTCCTTCCCTATATGTGGTGTTTCGTGGCAATATTTGAAGGATTCATTTACCTCACCATTTTCAAGGGTTACGCAGACTCCAAAATCCTGACAATCAAACGACCCCTATAAAAATGAGATCAGAATCCACAACAACACATCCTCATCCTCTTCCCATTCATTAAAATAACAAGAAAATAGAAACTGCTATATCGCAAATCGAGTGTTGACGGAATTAAAAAAATAAAAAAAACATTATCTACGAAGGAAAGATTGGGTTGAAGATGATGCACGAGAGCGTTTTTACTAGTGAGGTCATTCCCACGGGTCAAGTTGGATACCAGGTGGAGTACAGTAGCCTAAGGAGGTCATGATGTGTTGTAATATAGTGTCCGCGTGTGTGTACAGTCGACGGTAAAAGTCATGTCGCCTCACTCATCGATTCTTGAAGTTTAACATAAAGGTTATTAATTAATCACCAAACAAACACATTTACCAAACAAAATTACAATATCCACCAGGGGTCAAATTCATATACTATATATACTCTGTGTGTGTGTGTGTGTGTGTGTGTGTGTTTGTGTGTGTGTGTTTGTGTGTGTGTGTGTGTGTGTGTGTGTGTGTGTGTGTGTGTGTGTGTGTGTGTGTGTGTGTGTGTGTGTGTGTGTGTGTGTGTGGTGTGCGCATACGAATGTGTTTGTCTGCATGAGTGTATGTGCATGTGTGCGTGCGTGCGTGCGTGTGCGTGTAAATCCCGAGATTAACAATAACCATAACTTGCATGATTAGAACCGCTGACACAAGAGCCAACACATCAGGGGGGAGCGTCGGACCCCCAAGAGCGACCCCCATAATGTGCCCCCTCTATAGAGCTTAAGGGGATGGCATACTTTTAATAGATTGTAGTGCCTTGATTCCTCCAAAGTTTGCCACGAAACAGACCTAGATGAAGAAAAATAATGGTATCCTGTTGCCTGGAATAGTTTGGAGGAATCATTTGTCTCCAGATTTACCACCCAAAATAATGTGCTATATACCCCTTTAAAATGAAGGACTACTGATTACTCCAACCAATGCTACAAAACAGAACTCCTACTCGTATATACTGAGACAAGTATGTTTCCTTGCATAGTTTGGAGGATTCGGTTACCCCCACTCTCTGATTATAAGGAAATATATATGTACCCTTAAAACCAAGTACACCACCCTCTAAAATAATAATAATAATAATAATAATAATAATAATAATAATAATAATAATAATAATAGTAATAGTAGTAGTAATAGTAGTAGTAATAATAATAATAATAATAATAAGAAGAATAATAATAATAATAATTCTTCCTTTTATGTTCCGATACTGAACATAGGCACAATAAAATAATATATAATAATAATCTTCAATGTCAGACATCATCATCATCATCATCATACTACATTTTTGGAACAGAAAGTGAAATATGATGACAGGAAAAGTTAAATTGGGTATGGTTAGGTAAAGTTTGATTACGTTAGGTTAGGTTAGGTATGTATGACAGTATATATTGGTATGGATGGAGGGATATGCTGGGTGGAACTAGAAATATATATGGGTTAGATAATTATGTACAAAAGTATAATATATTGTTATTAATGGAAGGATAAGCTGGGTGGACCTAAAATATATAGGTTAATTTAGGTTAGATTAGGATAGGTTAGCAGTGTATATTGATATGAATAGAGGGATATGCTGGTTGGAACTAAAATATATAGGTTAATTTAGGTTAGGTTAGGTTAGATATGTACAAAAGTATAATATATTGATATGAATGGATGGATATGCTGGGGTGGAACTGAAATATATAGGTTGACTGTTGACAGGTGGGGGTGGAGTCGGATTATAGGGGAAGGTAGGGGTCTCTGACTGGTGGGTAAAATTTATGGTGGTGGTGGTGGTGGTGGTGGTAGTGATTGGTGGTGGTGGTGGTGCATGGTGGTGATTGTGGTGGTGGTAGTGAGTGGTGGTAGTGATAGTAGTGATGGTGGTAGTAGTGTATAGACATCTAGTTCGTGCTAGAGACATATTTTGGTAGCACCCCTGAAATTGAAATAAAAATAAAAATAAAAATAAAAATAAAAATAATAATAATAATAATAATAATAATAATAATAATAATAATAATAATAATAATAATAATACAAAATAAAATACGCACAGCATGCAACCTCAACATGTTCTTTTATTGATTATTTTATGCAAGTAGGTAAGAAAGGCACGAGAAAAATTAACGAAACATAAGAACGACCGAAATAATACAGTAAGACCCGTATAAGTGAGTTTTAAGAATGCATTAATAATATTACTGGCAGGCCCCCTCAACTCTATACTCTATATATTTTCTTGAGGTCTAACCCACCCCAATCCCACTCTCCGGTTCCACTTTGAGGTGCGGAGTGAGGAGCAAGCTAAGCCGGGGATAATGACAATATATGGCCCTCCACCACGGTAATTACACAAGCTGAA
>JAWQEG010005265.1:7500-25237 GCA_033782935.1 Petrolisthes cinctipes
CGTGTATGATAATAATTGGAGACTTGTGATTCCTTCTGATTATACCACGAAACAAGCTCCTTCCATATAGCTGATGGTGTTTCGTGGCAATATTTGGAGGACTCATTTACCTCCCAATTTTCTGACTACATCAACTACCAACCCGGGTCTCTTTAGGTGCAGATGGATGGATGGATGGATGGGTGAGACACAGTACTTATCCTCACACAGTTTAGTTCCCACGCACATTTGTTGGGTTCAAGAGAGGTAAGAATGTGGTTATCTTTACATAGTGTGGTGTAGTATGGATGGTTTTAATATCTGTCTCTGTCTCTGTCTCTGTCTCTGTCTCTGTCTCTGTCTCTGTCTCTGTCTCTGTCTCTGTCTCTTTCTCTTTCTCTTTCTCTTTCTCTTTCTCTTTCTCTTTCTCTTTCTCTTTCTCTTTCTCTTCTCTCTCTCTCTCTCTCTCTCTCTCTCTCTCTCTCTCTCTCTCTCTCTCTCTCTCTCTTTCACAAATGTTAGGGTCAAGAAAGGCAGGGATGAGGTGTAAATATACAGGTTGCTTTAACGTAGTGTACTGTATGTAGTATAGGTGGTTTTAAACATCACACACACACACACACACGTACAAATGTTGGGTTCAAGAAAGGCAATAATGTACAGTAGAATAATAATTTTAGATTGTTTTTACATCATTCACTCACTCACATATGTTTGGTTCAAGAAAGAAAGGCAATAATGATGAGAAATATATGATACATGTATAATGTTTTAACTTCACACTACTCAAGCATAAATATTTGGTTTAAAGAAAGGCAATAATATAGCATCCTTACTTAGAGACTATGTCACAAATATGTCACAAATATGGCACAAATATGTCACAAATATGTCACAAATATGGCACAATTATGGCACAAATATGGCACAATTATGTCACAAATATGGCACAAATATGGCACAAATATGGCACAAATATGTCACAAATATGGCACAAATATGTCACAAATATGGCACAAATATGTCACAAATATGGCACAATTATGTCACAAATATGGCACAATTATGTCACAAATATGGCACAAATATGGCACAAATATGGTTTTTACATCTCCACGAAATATTCCCACAAAACTCACACGTTCTTGGCAAGTTAAGGACCCTGTGAACGTGTACTAGAATTGGAGGCTTCTGATTCCTCCTGTCTATGCCACGAAACAAAAAAGCTCCTTCAATGTAGTTGGTGTTTCGTGGCAATGTTTGGAGGACTCTGAAACCTCTCCAATTTTCGGACTACAGTGTTGGTATGTGTTGAGAAATTCGTTGCTTCATATTTACCAACACTTATTATTTATTGGTCTATCTATATAATAACATTCTTTGGACGGAAAACAATCACAGGTCATCACGTGGTAAATAGTTATAAAGTCCTCACTCATATAATAAAAATAAATGTATGTAAAATAATTAACTGCCCAGACCCGGGATCGAACCGGGGACCTTTAGATCTTCAGTCTAACGCTCTCCCAACTGAGCTATCTAGGCGCCCTATAACTGGCTTTGCAAGGTATTTTTAACACGAGGATCCATTCGCCCTTTCATTTCTCCTTTTCCTTTCTTGCTTGTCCATTACCCTTCTCCTTTCCCTCTCTCCTCTCATTTATCTTGCCTGCATATTCCAAACCAAGCAGTGTCTTTCTATCTTTCTCCCTTCCCTTCCCACTTATCCATTCGCCCACTCCAAACCAGTCATTGTACTACTCTCCTTTCCCTCTCCTCCCACTCCTACTTACCCATTCATCATTCCATCCACCTTCCACAGCCTTAGCCCCCCCCCCCTACTCCACCACCACCACCACCACACTCTCCCACTCCTCCACCACCACCACCACACTCTCCCACTCCTCCACCACCACCACCACACTCTCCCACTCCTCCACCACCACCACCACACTCTCCCACTCCACCTAAACAAACTCCACACATTTTCTCTCCTCCCACTCATTGTTTGCATCATCAGTTTCATACCATTCTCCCTCTTCCACCGTTACCACCACACAATACCCTTCGTATCCCACTCTCTGCTCTCTCCCACTCCCCCACTCCCTGCCCTCTCACACTTCTCCCACTTCCTGGCCATTACCACATCTCCCAGCTTTCTCCCACACTCTGCCGTCTCCCACTCCATGTCTTCTCTCTGTTCTCCCACTCCCTACCTCTCCTACTCTCCCCACTCCCAACCCTCTCCCTGCCCTTCTCTCCGCCATTTCGCTAATGCACCCACTCGTCAGGTACTTGACCGGGGAGGGAAGGAGAGAGGAGAGAAGGAGAGAGGAGGGAAGGAGAGAGGAGGGAAGGAGAGAGGAGGGAAGGAGAGAGGAGGGAAGGAGGAGTGGGGAGGGAAGGAGGAGTGGGGAGAGAAGGAGGGAAGAGGGGAGGGGAGGAGAGGGGATGGAAGAAAGAATCGAGGACACCAAGAGAGGGAGGGAAGGGAAGGGAAGGGAAGTAAGGGCAATGAAGGAAATAGAAGGAAAAGGGGAAAGTGGAAAGGAAATGGAGGGAAATGGAGTTTAAAGGAAAGGATGAAATGGAGGGATTGCGGGAAGGAAAGCAAGGAAAAGGAGGAAATGAAAGGAAAGAAGGATGGGGAATTGTGGGAAGGAAAAAGAAAGGTATGAAGAGAAGGGGATTTTGGGAAGGAAAAGAAAAGGGGAAAAAGAATAAAGGGAAAGGGAATTGTGGGACAGAAATAGAGAAAAAGGAAGAAATGAAGGAAAGGGGGAGTGTATGCCAGGAAAGCAAGGAATGGGAAGAAAAGGAAGGAATGAAGGGAATAAAAAAGGAGAAAGGAGAGAGGATGTGACAATGAGGAAGAGAAAGCAACCCACATCATTATCATCATCTTCCTCTACCAATTCACTCTCACTCACTCTAATATCTTCATCACTCACTATTGTATGTTTTTCCCCTCCTTACCAATCCTCCTCCCTGTACTCTCTGCCTTAATTACACAAGCGAAATTAACTAGCTAACTTATACTCCCCTCACCCACTACAGTTTGCCTTCCCTTCATCCTCCTCACCCACCATGTCTGCCTCTCCTTATATACCAATTCTCATCCCTGTACACTCTGTCCTTTATCAAACAAACAATGCATAGACACAGTGAGTGGGTAGAGGAAGGGTCAAGAATCAAGATAGACGAGGTAGACGAGGGGAAGCTATGGAGACGACAACAACAACAACAGAAGATGTAAATTTAGCAAACTGCCTGGGTGGTTTGTTGTCCGAAATATTTAAGCATTGGACCTCAACAAACCAATCAAGAGAGACAAATACAAAGAAATACGAAGGACCTGCAAACAGAAAACAGACTTAACATTCCTTGCGAGACTATAGATGGTGTACCCTAAGCAGAGATTTTCTGCTCAAAAACAATATAGAAACCCTATATAGGAAGAAGAGAATCCCCGAAGGAGAGCCACAGAGAGACAGAGGTGGACAATGTGTGAGAGTTTGTTGCTCTAAGCGGTGACCAGGAGACAAGGCCAGCAGCTTCCCCAGGACTCTGTTTACCTCCCACCACAGCTCACGTTACAACACCACACTGCTGCTGCTGCTGCTATTCTGCTGTGATTTGGTCAGGAGTCACGGGATGTAAGGGTCTGGGGGTGTTGGTATAATGGAAGGGAAGGGTGTGAGTGTGTGTGGTGGGAGAGATTTCATGTTTTGTTTTATTCATGAGTGTCGATGGAAATGGAGGGAGAGATTTCTTAATGCATAATTCTGTGTGTGTGTGTGTGTGTGTGTGTGTGTGTGTGTGTGTGTGTGTGTGTGTGTGTGTGTGTGTAAGGGAAGGTGGATCTTTTTCTTCGTCTGTGTTGTCGGACTGTTTGGAAGCCAGTAGTGTAAACAATAAAAACACGTGTGTATAACTGTTCGTATTGGGAGTTTCTGAGAACCGGTGACTACTGCATGGAGCCTAGAAACCCTGAGAGGAAATACACCCTACGAGGGGCTCACAGAGGAGTACCACCATCACAACCCACTCATCACTAACACCCACTCACTCACCCTGCAACACATGACTCAACCACCACCCCCATTCAACCACTGCCACTCACTCACACTGCAACCCACTCTCCAACAACACTCACTCACACACTGCAACCCAAACAACCTGCACCCCCATCCCTACCTCACACTGCAACCAACTCACCCTGCATACCTCTCAACCATTCCTCACTCACACTGCAACCCACTCACCACCTATAACTCACACTGCAACTGGTCCACCAACACCGCCATCCATTTATCCACCACCACCCACTCACTACACCATCACCCCCACTCACTACAACCCCTCCCACTCACCACCACCACCACCACTCACACCAAGCTACCCTAAAACCTCAAGTACTTCAAAGCACAGTATGAATATGGAACCAATACATTACAGTGTAGGTCCGTAGAGAACTCAGCAGCGGCCCTCTAGTTTGCCCTCAATAGATAACCCGTTTCTTGACATACGTGACACAGAGAGAGACAGACATAAGTATAGTGGGGTGAATGAGGAAGCCTGGGAGGATGACAGAGATGATTACAAGTAAGCATTTATTGGTATAGTGAAACCAGTACAGCTGGTTGCTATAGAATAGGCCCCTTCACAAGCCCAGGCCCCGTGTAGGCATAATCTGGGTTGGAAGGGTCAATTCCGTGACGTTCATCAGAAGTAAATAAAAATTCAAATCTGGCGCTGTACTGATAGTGGAGCCACCTGGAGGTGGTGAGGTGAGGTATTAAGCCCCTCCTCCGCTGAATACCGCTCGTCCACTCTGTCGCGGAACACACGCCTGTCAACATCTACGCTCCTCGCTGCTACGCTATGGTATTGTGTCGCGTGTTCCTGCTAATTATTCTTTTGTGTTCTAGTGGCTGGCCTGCTTTGCAGATGTATATTGTGTGTTTTCTAGGAGGGTTTTTAGGTGTTTATGGGGTTTTTTTTCTTCGTTAGGACTTAGTTCTTTCCTTAAGCGAAGGGGGCTTTTCAGCCCCTGTTTCGGAGTTTTTCTCCGTCTGTCCCCTATTTCACTGTCCCTCCTGCCACTAGTACATTCTTCATGTGTATTTTATCGGGGTTTTCTGGGGTTTTTAGCGAGGTTAGTGGGTTCCACGTGGGACTTCCCCACCCCACGTGGTGACCACATGGGGTCTTTGCAGACCTTCCTCTTACCTCCCCCGATTATTATGTGTCCCCTCTCGGTAAGGGGGAGGGAGAATTGTGCCCTGGTTCTCTCTTCCTCTCCCGAGCGGGGGTTTTTTATTTTATTTTGGGGTTTTTTCCATTATTTCAGCCTGGAGTGTTTCTTCTCAGGCTATCGGGTCCCCTCCTACCCCTCCTTCTGGTTCATCGGTCCGGGGGGGCCCCCTTTTTTACCCGCTCCATGTGGCGGACGATTATGGTTTTACGGGGTTTTTTTCCCTGGGCGGCTGCGCGAGTGTGGGGGATTGTGTTCTGGTCCCCAGGTTCAGCGGGCGTGTCCCGCGCTTCTTTCCTTCGGGGAGGATGGGTTTGTGTTCCAGTGTTTGCACGTGTTAACCCATGTTTGTGTATTCTTTTCTCCCCCAGCCTACTCGTGCCCTTTGTGCTGCCTCAGGATGTACCGTGCGGGTCTCGCCTGACGGACACCTGCACTGTTCTCCTCACGCACCCTGCTTCACTCCCTTGGGTGTGGTGTGTGCCGCCCCTGGGCTGAGTTGTGTCGGGTTACCTCCCCTTCTGCCCGCTCCAAACTCCCTGCCCTTGCTTCTCTTCGTATGGCGTGGACGAGGGCTAGGAGAATGGCCCACAAACGAGACGGTTCTTCTTTGGCGTGGGTGGACCCGATTTTGGGAGCGGACCTGGGTTTATTCAGGACCCGTTACCCTTCTTCCTGTCTCTCGGAGTCTCAGGGGCTAGAACCTCCTGAGGCCCGAGAGATTGAGCCTGCTTCCCTAGACGGTACTACGACTCCTTCTCGGGGCTTATCCCCCCGGGAAGCGAGCGAGTCTGTCGCGCTGGTTCCCCCGACTGCCTCACCGGTACAAGGGCCCAGCAGGGAACCCCCAGCTTCGCCTCCTGCTAGAGCTGGCTCCTCAGGCCTCTCTAGAGGACGCAAGCGTTCGGCTAAAAGGTCCCGCCACTCCAGGAAGTCCCGTGCTCGTCGCCGTTCTCCTTCCTCCTCGTCTTCGTCGTCCTCTTCCTCTTCTTCGTCGTCGGGGAGCTCTCCTTCGCCCGCCCGCAATTCCCGCAGGGGTAAGCGGGGGGGGGACAGCCCCTCGTCGAGGAAGATAGTTAAGATCTTCCACACCCTTATTCCTCACGCTTTTCCTGGGTCTTCCGTCGCGCAACCTCAGGCTGTCGCTACGGAACCCGCTCCTGTTCCCCCGCCTCCCGCTGCTGCTCCCGTCGAGGGCTCGAGTCCTCCCGGGGATGTGGGAGTCCTTTTCGTGCCTCCCGTTTCCCCAGGGCTCGAGTCTCCGTCGGGGGACGTAGCTGAGGAGTTGGTTACCTCCGCACCTCCGTCCCCGTCACCCCCTCCTTCAGGAGACGGATACCTTCCCTACTCTTGGTCTCTCCTTCCTCCTGCTTGGACCCACTCTTCGGAGGAGGGCAGACTGGTGGCCTGGTCTCCGGACACAGCTCAACCAGACGTGTGGATCCGGAGGGATGACGTCGTGGTGAAGTGGGGGGCGGATGAGAAGGGCGAGGCTATTCCCTTCTACAAGGTCCGTCCTATCTCAGCGCCCTTACCCACTTCAGCTAGGGTGTCCTCTGCGGCTACCCTGGATGCGATGGGTTTCCTGGTGGAGTACAGCCAGCTACACTTGTCCGGGGCTTGGAGGATTGACCGCTCACACGGTAACACGGCTCTCCTCCTTTCCCCGGACGCGTACTTCCCGGGGGATAAGAGTGAAGGGGACCTGGATATTCCAGCCCTTCTCCTTAAGTCCCTGGACCACCAGAGGAACAACGCGCCCAGGAAGCCCCCTCCTCCGTCTTTCCCCGTCATCCTCCCTCATTCCCGGGCTCCCCCGGGCTTGAGGGAGTGCCTGTGGAAGACGGAGAAGGAGCCCCCGGTCCCCTATCAGCTGAAGGAGCCCGATGGTAAATTGAGGCAGGCGGAGTCTGCTACCCGTCTGGAGCTGGCCCACACCATCTCCACGGGAGCAGCCGCCTCTTTGATTAGGGACTGCCTCAACGCCCTAACAAACTCCTACCACGAGATGTCGGGTGTACAGCTAGCGTGAGTACCTTTCTCGTGTATCATGTTTGTAGGGATGCTGGGTAAAGGGTCTCCCTGTTACTCCCGGGTACTTATCCCCGGGTTCGCTCGGTTCTTTCTTTGTTTACCCCTTACAGTGACACCCTCTCTTCCATGGCCACCGTGATGGAGGGCGTGGCGGCAATGGCTACCCACTTCATGCGGGAGGAGGCGAAGGCGTTCGCCGAGGCGAGACTGGCAACCCGCCAAGCGGCAGCTAAATCTGCGCCAGAAATGGCACAGAGGGGAGTGGTACGAGCTGTCCCCTTGTCCCCCGCCCTCTTTGACCAACCGGCGACAGACACGATCTTCGCCTCCCTCCCAACGGTAATTAATTTACCAAAGCCTTCCACCTCCAAGTAAGTACCTCTCGTGTTCGTCTTACCCGAGTTGTCACGGGGTGAAATGAAAGGATTTTCGGGTCTATTTTGGGTCCTAATCATTCTGTTTGTCCGTAGGCCACGTGCCCCACAGCCAGCCAGACCAGCCTACCAGCCCCGGAGGCCCTCCCAGCCCTCCAGGCTACCGAGGCCCTCCTATCCCACTCCCCCGAGAGCACACAACAGGCCCTCCCAGAGGGGCCAGCAGCCCTTTCGAGGAAGGGGACAGGTCTCCAAGCCCTTCGCAAAGCCCAAGTCATCCTTCAACCACCCCTCCCAGAAGGACCGCGCCACTTGAGGGTCCCACTCTGGGCTGCCTCACAGGGTGGTCAGCAGCCTGGCCCACCCACGGCTGGGCAGCAAGGATAATTCGCCAGGGCCTGTCATGGCCCTGGATTACTGTTCCGGTGAGTAACTGTCATCCTTACTGTCTGACATATGAATTATGCCTAATCCCGTCCTTGGGCTACCGTTAGGTCAAAATCAGATTTTCCCTTGCGGTCAAAATCTCTGCCTCTCCTGTCATTCTCCCCCCAACCACCCCGGGTCCCTCGGGCCCCGGGGGATTAGGATTAACGGTACTCTCACTGACACCTGTCTTCTCCCGTTACAGCCACTACGTCTACCTCCTGCCTCAACCAAAGTGTCACTTTCGGTCGTCCCGCATGTGCGGGAAATGCGGGAAAAAGGGGTAGTGGAGCGGGCGACGGGAAGGGTCTTTCTTTCTCGTTTATTCACGGTCCCCAAAAAGGATCGGGGAAAAACGAGATTGGTGATGGACCTGAGCAAGCTAAACAAATTCGTGAAAACATTACATTTCAGGATGGTTTCGGTTGCTCAGGTCCGCACAGTTCTGAGGAAGGGAGACTGGTTAGCATCCCTGGATCTCAAGGATGCTTACTGGCACGTCCCGATCCACCCCAGGTTTCGCCGCTTTCTGGCCTTCCAGGTGGGGACCGAGACGTTCCAGTTTACCAGGCTCCCTTTCGGTCTTTCTCTAGCTCCGCGAGTCTTCACAAAACTCGTGAGGGTGGTGGCATCCCGTCTGGCAGAGGCGGGTGTCCCCACCCTCATGTACCTGGACGATTGGTTGCTTCACGCCCCTTCCAAGGAGCAGGTAGCAAACAACGTCCGGGTAGCGAGGGGAGTGCTAGAGGAAATGGGGTTTCTGTTGAACATCCCCAAGTCCTCTCTCACCCCCACTCGCAAGCTGTGTTGGCTAGGAATAGAGTGGGACTCTCTTTCGGCCACCCTCTCTCTCGCTCCAGACAACGCCCGCCGGACCCTCCGCCACGTCCGCCGGGCGCATTTTTCCCGTACTTTCTCTCGCCGCCAGTGGGAATCATTGCTCGGGTCCCTAAATTTCGCGGCCCCTGCAATGCCCCTGGGACGACTGAAACACAGGAGGCTGACGCGGGAGGTAAACCTCCACCTGTCCCCCACACACAGGGACCTTCCCAGGCAAGTGCCCCCCTCTCTCCACCGCCTCCTTCGCCCCTGGCTACGTCCCGGTGCCCTGCGTCAGCGGGTCCCCTGGGTGTTCCCTCCCCCGGGGATTACGGTGGCGACAGACGCATCGGACGTAGGCTGGGGATACCAGTCCTGCCTGGGACATCAACGGTGCGGGGGATGGAAGGAAGGGGAAAGGCTACTGCACATCAACGCCCGGGAGTTGATGGTAGCGAAGGAATGGCTCAACAGACACCCTCAGTTTGCCAGGATAGGCGTCCGCTTCGATATGGACAACGTTGCGGCCGTGCAGTGCCTACAGAAACAGGGCACCGTACGGTCGGAAATTCTCCTGTCCCTGTCAGAACAGATTTTCGCAATAGCGGCCAAGAGGGACATTCACCTCTCGGCCCGCTACGTGCCAGGGCGGGAGAACGATTGGGCGGACGCCCTATCCAGGTTCAGGGGGACGTCAGTCGAGTGGCAACTGCGTCCCCTTGTGTTCGAGTCTCTCTGCCTTCGCTACGGGACACCGGAGGTGGACCTATTCGCCTCCCCATCCACGGCCCTACTCCCTCTGTTCCTGACTTTCTCATCCAGAACAGAGGCGGGAGGCCCGGACGCCTTCACGGAGGACTGGAACAGGTGGGGTCATCTCTACCTCTTCCCACCCCCAGCCACTTCAGTCCTCCTGAAGGCGATCCTCAAGCTGCGCACTTTCAGGGGGAGGGTTCTCCTCATAGCCCCCCGCTGGCCAGCACAGCCGTGGTTCGGAGAGTTGTCCCGGTGGTGCCCGCATCCCCTCTCCAGCACCCTGTCTGCACCACTCCAAGCGTCACTGAAACTACACGCTTGGAGTTTCTACGGGGAGTCCTCAGCAAAAGGTTCACTAAGGAGACAGTGGACAAGATGTTGAGGGCTCATCGTCAGTCTTCGGTGCGACAATACGAATCGTGCTGGAAAAGATTCCAGGACTTCTTGCGAAGACACCCCTCCAGGGTCATCTCGGAGGACACAGTCCTGGAATTCCTCACGTGGCTCGCCGATTCCACCAACAGGGCCCCGGCGACGGTGCTTGCGCATCACGCAGCCCTGTCTGATCCCCTCCTCCTGGGTTTTAACATTAAGGTTTCGGAGAGGCCCCTCTCTCTCCTGAGGATGGGGATTCGGGCGGGGACCGCACCTCACCGGGCCCAGGCACCCTCCTGGTCCCTTCATCGTGTCCTTTCCTACCTGACCTTCGAGGGGGTCCCTCTGGAGGTTTGTCACCTCCTCCAGAAAGCTCTCTTCCTGCTCGCCTTAGCTACAGGTTACAGGGCTTCTCAGTTGGCAGCCCTGACCCGTCACACAGCCTTTTCTTCAGTAACCCCTAACCTTACTTCCTTAACCATTTCCCCCTCCCCTGCTTTTCTAGCTAAGAACGAGCAGGCTGACGACAGAATTGGCCCTCTCGCAGTACCCTCGTTCCTGAGGGATGGAAATTTCCACCCCCTCTGCCCAGTCCACGCCTTTGTTGCATACGTGGAGGCGACGAGAGGGGCTTCTCCGGACCACCTCTTCTACAACTCTAGGTCCGGTAACCCTCTCTTCCCTAGGTCAATCGCTCGCCTTCTCTGCCGAGTGATAGAGAACGGGGATCCCGGACACGCCCCGAGGGCTCACAGCGTTAGGGGCGTGGCCGCCTCCCTCGCCTTCCTCAGGACTCACTCGGTGGAGAGGGTCAGGGATTTAGGGGGCTGGGCGTCCACTTCTTCCTTCAGGACGAGGTACCTGTTCCACTCGCTCTCCCCTACCCCCTGTGTGGCTATGGGTACTCCACCTCCTATTCCCCAGGGTCCCCGCGGGAGACACATGGGGGGGAGGGGCCGCCCGAAGAGAAAAGGTCGGGTGATTTAAGTCCCTTCACATCATCCCAGACCTCATCCACATCTTGTACAGCTTCATACTCATCCCCATTCTTCACGTGTACATATGGTGAAAGAGAATATATAATAAATTACATTGTTACGGAATTCTTGTGTATTCATTTTCCAAACAATTATTAACTAAGATGAGTGACAGGAGATATTATTACACAGGATATCTGGATCCTAGTGTCCTCCTTCATCCCCTCGGGATTACATTACCTGAGCGAGGGCCATAGCCCTAACTCAGAAGACTTGAATAAGGGGGGGGGGGGGCATGGGGGGGGGAGGAAAAGGGGGGGGGGGAGTATCCATGGGAACCTCCCCCCTCCTCTCCTAGACCCGAACCCTCGAGTCTAACTATAAAGACTTTATGTGTAACAATTCTGGTCTATAACAGAATGGTCTACGGTTTTATGGTATACGCTACTTCTCCCCCACCACGGCGTTTCACCTAGCCAGTGTCGGGAGGGGCGTTAGCTGCTGCCTCACCGGGCTCGGTTACCTTTCCTGCCCTCCGCTCTCAACCACTCTTAACTAGCACGTGATTGCCTCCACCTCACCTCCCACCTACCGCATCGCATGCTTAGCAACCAGCTGTACTGGTTTCACTATACCAATAATAGTGCATTTGTCGCGGCTTCTAGCCGCTTAAATTGTATTTATTGGTTTGTGAAACCAGTACAGCTTCTACTGTCCCACCCACCTCCCGATGCGGCAGACACTCACTTCTTTCTCATTGGAGTGGACGAGCGGTATTCAGCGGAGGAGGGGCTTAATACCTCACCTCACCACCTCCAGGTGGCTCCACTATCAGTACAGCGCCAGATTTGAATTTTTATTTACTTCTGATGAACGTCACGGAATTGACCCTTCCAACCCAGATTATGCCTACACGGGGCCTGGGCTTGTGAAGGGGCCTATTCTATAGCAACCAGCTGTACTGGTTTCACAAACCAATAAATACAATTTAAGCGGCTAGAAGCCGCGACAAATGCACTAATATCAAGTGTCACACAAAAATAAAATAAAAATGAGTAGGACAGACAGGAAGACAGGAAGGGAGGGTAATCACTGCAAGAACTGGGTGAAAGGAAATAAAAAATGAAGTGCTAGGGAGTGAGGCAAAAAGGCAGGACTATAACCAAGAAAACTAATAACAGAGGAAGGCACAGCAGACGAAGAGGGTAGCAAGTGTGTGTATGTATGTTATAAGAGAGTGGGTCCGAGTATCACAAACCAAGCAGCCAAGGAGAAAACACACACACACACACACACACACACACACACACACAGACCTCCAGTATACGAGGAGAGACACACAATTTGCGTGAGGCCCGTAGTGGTGGTGGTGTAAACATAGAGTCTGGCCCTTAATGGAACCCCAGTCACAAGTGCACCCTCTGTTTGTGTCCTTATGGAACTCGCACACATAACTTCGCCTTATCCATTTGCTCCTCCTTTGTATTCCTCTTGATTCCTCCTTTGTATTTCTTTGTACTATTCCTCCTTTGTATTTCTTTGTACTATTCCTCCCCCTCCTTCTCTATCCTATTCCTCCTTCCCCTCCTTTGTATTCTATTACATTCCTCCTCCTCCTATTTTTCAACCTTATCTTTGTTTGTGTCATCTTGTTCAACACTCCCAGGCTCGTCACCTTATAGAGATTGGTAACACTGAGCGGATCCCACAGCATGAACCAGACAACTGAACTAATATTGTATACATTAGAGTTTACATTATGAAGAAACAAGAGGATTACTTCTTTACTGAAACATAGGGTCATATTGCAGGATTAACCATGGTGCTGACGATGGTGTAGTACTGGTATATACGATGGCTTTGTGGTATTGTATTCTATGGAGTCATCGTACCAGTACCACGCACACCATCGTAAACACCATGCATCAGTGTTCTTACAAATGGCCCACAGACCCATGAGACGTCCCTAATTTGAGATCGTGAGAGAGAAAGTAAGTGTTTAATTAAGGGGGACAGTACAGTGCTGGTTAATCTGGAGCAAGTGATTCCTCCACACTCTTCCAAGCAACAGACCACCATTATTTTTGTTCAGTGTTCCTGGTTTCCTAACATACTTTGGAGGAATCAAGGCGCTCTAATGTACGTACCAAAAGTAAATTATCCCCTTAACCGTCCCCTCTCAGCCTCACCAGCCAATTATCCAGCCAACCAACCAACAAACAAACCAACCAGCCAACCAACCAGATAACCAACCCACCAACAAAGCAACCAACAAACCAACAACCCAGCAAACCAACCAACCAACCAACAAACAAACAAAGCAACAACCCAGCAAACCAACCAACCAACAAACCAACCAACCAACCAACCAGATAACCAACCAGCCAACCAACAAACAAACCAACAAAGCAACAAACCAGCAAAGCAACAACCCAGCAAACCAACCAACCAACCAACCAACCAGCCAACAAACCAACAACCCAGCAAACCAACCAACCAACCAACCAACCAACAAACCAACCAACCAACAAGCCAACCAACCAAACAGCCATCATTGAAGGGTCCACATCTTGTTAGTTCGTCTCGTTGTAGAATCACGACGCCCCTCTCCACTGACGGCTTTGTTTTCGTTTGTAATAGAGTTCGGTGGTTTATTGTGTTAAACAGCTGAGACGTTAGGAGGGCCGGGGATAACCTCATAAAGAGACTGTCCTGTTGGCTGGTGTGCTAAGGGGTTGTTCTCTATCTATCTATCTATCTATCTATCTATCTATCTATCTATCTATCTCTCTCTCTCTCTCTCTCTCTCTCTCTCTCTCTCTCTCTCTCTCTTTGCATCAGTCTTTACTATAGAAAACCCGAACGATATACCAACAGAAACAACAGTCCAAAATGAAAACACCGAGGTATTAAGTAATATCAGCATTACAGAAAGGGACGTAATAAAATGTATTGATAAATTAAATGTAAATAAGTCACCTGGCCCAGACACGATCTCCCCTCGCGTATTAAAGGAAGCAAAAAGTGAAATAGTAAAACCTCTGACTCTGCCCTTTAACTATTCTTTACACACCGGAACAATACCTGACGAATGGAAGCTCGCTAACGTAACACCAATATTTAAAAAAGGCAGCAAATCTCTACCTAGCAACTATCGCCCTATCAGCCTAACCTTAGTCGTATGCAAAATGCTAGAGACAATCATACGAGATAAACTTACAAATCACTTAGAGGAAAACAACTTACTTAGAGACACTCAACACGGTTTTCGTAATAAACGCTCTTGCCTAAAGAACCTATTAGACTTTTTAAATGACATTTTCAATGAATACGATAAGAATAATTAAAGCAGTAGACATAATTTATCTAGATTTCCAAAAGGCCTTTGACAAAGTTCCCCATAAACGCTTAATAACTAAACTAAAATCACACAGAATCCAAGGCGATACCGTAAGATGGATAGAGAACTGGCTAAGCAACCGTAAACAACGCGTGGTAATAAATGGAAAATCTTCTAGTTGGACTGATGTTACGAGCGGGGTGCCACAGGGGTCAGTTTTAGGGCCAATCCTATTCCTAGTTTACATAAACGACATAGACGAAGGCCTCTCATGTATAATATCGAAATTTGCTGATGACACCAAAATTGCAAATACAGAACTCACTATTGCGCAGACTAAAGAAATGCAAAGTAATCTCGATAAATTGTCAAATTGGGCGAAAACTTGGCAAATGTCCTTCAATGCAGATAAATGTAAAGTGCTCCACATCGGACATCGTAACGTAGCAGCAAACTACTCGTTGAATGGTAATCAACTCAAAAGCGTGGATCGAGAGACAGACCTAGGGGTAACAGTAACAAGTAACCTAAAACACAGTCAGCAGTGTACGGAAGTAATTAAGAAAGCAAATAAAACTATCGGCTTTATCGGCAGAGCATTCGAGTATAAATCTAAAGACACAATCCTCACTTTGTATAATTCCCTGGTCCGTCCCCTTATGGAGTATTGTGTTTAAGCCTGGCGCCCGTACTACCAGAAAGATATAGCAAAATTGGAACGAATCCAACGTAGAGTTACTAAAATGATACCAAGTCTGAGAAATAAAACGTATGAACGGCTAAGCGAATTAAATCTATTCCCATTGACACAACGTAGACTGAGAGGGGACTTAATCCAGGTATTTAAAATAATCAAAGGCATAGATAATATGGACTGCACCAAATATTTCACTATCGATCAATCAAACTACACGAGAGGAAACGGCTGCAAAATCATAGGTAAATCTTTTAATTCGCACGAATCAAAGAATTTCTTTTTTAAACGGGTCGTCAACTTATGGAATGGGCTTCCCTGTAATGTAATTGACTGTAACACCGTAGACAGCTTCAAACGTCGCTTAGATAAACACCTTGCGTCTAATCCCCGACTTACAATGTTTATTAATGAATAATTTTTGCCCATTACAGGTGGCAAGTTAGCCAAATTTCACCTACTTTCTATCTTTCCTATAAAATTTCCTTGTGGAGTATTTCAGCCAACCCCACAGGGTTCCCATTCCTGACTTTATTTCCTGTACGGCTTAGACCGGAGGGAGTGGAGGGTGGGGAGAGAGCCTTCTACTTTGCTATCCTTACCTACGACTATCACTGGGGAGTAATTCATTCTCCACCAGTAACCTTCTAATCAGATCACCTCGTGTGGACCGTAAGGTCTGTTGTGGTCTGTGTTTCTATGTAACTCTATGTCTCTCTCTCTCTCTCTCTTTCTCTCTCTCTCTCTCTCTCTCTCTCTCGTTCGTCCTCCGTTCTCCGTCCTTCATCTTTAGTTTTCAGGTTCTCACTCCAGCACATACATTTCATTCTTTCTACGTTTTTCGTTCATCGCTGTTTCCTCCGTCCTTCCTCTTCCGTTCTTCGTTCTTAATATTCAGTTTCTCATTCCTTCTCCGTTTTTCCGCCCTTCGTCTTCCGTTCTTCACTCTCTCCTTTTCTTTCATCTTCTGTTGTGGAGTTTTCACACACTTCACTCTTTCGTTCTTCCTCCGTTCTCCGTCCTTCATCTTCCGTTCTCTGGCTCTCACACTAACACTCAATTCACTCCTCCACCTTCCTCCATCTTCCGTTCTCAGGCTAATACTTCCTCCGTCCTCTGTCTCCATGAAAAAAAGCTGGATAACGAAGGAAGCCCAACTATAACAAGAGGACGAATGATGACGAACTTTAAGGAAATATTTCAGTGTTGGTAAATCTGGAGCAACTGATTCCTCCAAAGTATTCCAAGCAACAACAGACCACCATCATTTTCATTAATCTGGTCCTGTTTCCTGGCATACTTTGGAGGAATCAAGACTTTCTAATGTATCAAAAGTTTATTACCCCCTTTAATGTTACTAATACCAGTAGACAATTTACTATAGACGAATTGGAGGCTTCCGATTCCTCCAACTTAGGCAACAAAACAGATCCCCTACTCCTAACCCGATGCACCTTTCTGTTTCCTGGTGTAGTCTGGAGGAATCATCAGCCCCCAACTATACCCACCAGTTCAAAGGGGGTGGGGATGGGGTGTAGGGGTGTGTGTGGGGGGGGGGAGTGGGGGAGTGTGTGGGGGGGAGTGTGTGGGGGGGGAGTGTGTGTGTGGGGGGGGGGAGTGTGTGTGTGTGTGGGGGGAGTGTAGGGGGGGGAGGTCTGTCTGGTTATCTGGGGTGGTTTACACTCACTTTTAAACACGCTCCATCAACTCCTCCTACTAGACTCTCTGATGGACTGTGTGAGAGAGAGAGAGAGAGAGAGAGAGAGAGAGAGAGAGAGAGTATGGTACGCGTTTTGCGTGATTTGTGTACTGCATGTTTATTGTTTGTATGTGTGAAGGAATGACTGCATGTGTGTGTGTGATTGCGTGTGTATGCATGAGTGAGTGCGTGTGAGAGTGAGTGAGTGAGTGAATGAGTGTGAAAGTGAGTGAGTGAGTGAGTGCGTGTGAGTGAGTGCATGTGTGTGAGTGCGTGTGTGAGTGTGAGAGGGACTGCATGTGCGAGTGTGAGAGTGACTGCATGTGCGTGTGTGAGTGTGAGAGTGACTGCATGTGCTTGTGTGAGTACGTGTAAGTGCCTTATCAGTATGTGAGTATATGTATGCATGTACGTATGCATGTGCGTGTGTGTGTGTGTGTACTCAGATGAAAAAAAAAAACGCACATGCTATAACAGACAGATGGTGTGTCGTTCCCTGTTTGTGTGTGTTGTGAGTCTGTATTCCTTCCTTCCTTCCTCCCCCCCCCCCCACACTCCCCCAAGTCCCCCCTCCCCCTACTCCTCTCCCCCCAGTATAACATTAGAAGCACGGTAAATAAACCAACCCACAAAAATATTATCCCTGTATTGATGACTCAGGTGTACAGTTGCGGACATAATTATGAAACAACACAAACACACACACACACACACACGTACAGTTGCAATTGTTTCAGATACGGAGATAAACAGGTTCTATTTTATGTCATTTGAGGCTGACTATATAGGCTGGAAGGGGGCCCATTACTGAATTATTATTATTATTATTATTATTATTATTATTATTTTTTTTTTTTTTTTTTTTTTTTTTTTTAATGATAATACTATGTTTAGGTTACGGGGAAGGTGATAATTATGAACCTACCCCATACCTCTTGAAAACTGGTGTAAGCGATGTTTGGGTTTACGACAATAAACATAATAATAACAATGATAAAACGAAATAC
>JAWQEG010005266.1:0-2500 GCA_033782935.1 Petrolisthes cinctipes
CTTGTACACCCAAGTATGGAAACAAACACCACAGGAACATAACACTACGATCATTTCAAAACAAACATTCACATACTGTAATTCATTCACTCTCTACAACACGACGGTCATCTCAAAACAAACATTAACAAAATTCATTCACTCTCTAAATCCCCTTGCCAGTATTCCTGTTCTTACTTTCGCTACATGCACACAGTTCAGATTATTTTCACTAACTTACCATACAATCTTTACATCCTTATTCAGGGGTTACGGGAATAGAGGGACAGGCTTGGGGAGTTTAGGGGGGTGCGGGAGTAGGGGGACAGGCTTGGGGGGGAGGGGGGGGGGAATTAGGGGATGCGGAAATAGGGGACAGGCTTTCTACCCCCTTCAAGCCTGACCGACCCCCTATTTCGGCACCCCCCAAACAAACCCCCCACCCCCCCCCCCCAAGCCTGTCCCCTACTCCCGCACCCCCTTAATTAACTCTTTCCACGTGTACAGTCGCGGCACATAATCCTTGACCAGACTTCCCCTTACAACCTGATCAAGGACTATGTGCCGCGACTGTACATAACGTAGCCTACCCTATCTATAAACTTTCTCTGTTACACGCTGTCTCCAAGTAGGTTTCTTTCTCTTCTCCAAATAATTCCCTACTGCCTTTCTCAGCTATATACAACATCTAGTCTACATAATCCATTCTCTTCCTCCCCAACCAGTCATTCTATTAACTTTCTCACTTCCTCTATATATCACCTTTTCTCACTCACCTACATATTATATCCTACTAACTTATAGGGACATACACACTCACACACCTACTCCTATGGTTTCGTAAAGGAAAACAATCAAACTTGACTTTCATTTAAGTAAATCATATTTCATTAATAATAATTTTCTATTCTCCCTCCCTCCATAGGTCATTTAATTTTACACATTTTCCATATTCATTCAGTCACAACTCTATATTATACACTATATATACACTATAATTATATACTTCAACTTCACTTCACCTCAACTCTCATTTTATTTGACCTGCTTTCAAGATCAATTAATTCTCACTTAGCTTGTCTAGGAGTGATTTATTGACTCGATGTGATGCTAACAGTATTGACACGGTGGCTGAACACACTAATGGAAGACCTTACATTATTACTAGTATATGTGATTTTAAGATTAATTGCTACGGTGACCATGACAGCAATAATTATAACATACATACATACATACGTCTGAATCTATCCCACGGGCAAATGAGATTATTATTATTATTATGGTATAAAAAGGTAAATATCACACGACTTGAAAACTCTATGAAGATACATTGTAACGATACACACCCTTTTGGTACAGCCACAATAAAATAACCACCAACACTTTCCTTCCATGGTGCAAATAAATCAGTATCATATCGAAATATAATCAAACAGCAACACCTTACGTCAACTCAATCAACCCCCTCAATTATTATTATTATGAGGTACTGCATAATCATACACGTGTTGTTCTTTATTACCAAGATATTTACTACGATGGAAGGAAAGTGTTGGTGGATATTTGATGATTGTGGCTGTACATTATCTAGTTAGAGTCCCTTGATCCATCCAATATATCGTATACCAGGAAACAAATTAAGGGGAGTATACACTTTTGGCACATTGGAGAGCATTGATTCCTCCACAGTATGTCAGGAAACAGGACCAGATTAACAAATATAAGATTGGTGGTCTGTTGCTTGGAATAGTTTGTAGGAATCATCAAGTGCTTCAGATTTACCAACACAAAATTTCCCCTTAACAGGATGAGATAAACAAAAATATTGATAGTCTGTTGTTGCTTGGGATAGGCCTATATATATTATAGTTTGGAAGTATTTAAGAAAACTGTACCGTGTTTATACTGTAATTATACTATACCGTGACTGCCACCCACTCTGTAAGATGTGGTACCACTGTGTGTGTGTGTGTGTGTGTGTTTGTGTGTGTGTGTGTGTGTGTGTGTGTGTGTGTGTGTGTGTGTGTGTGTGTGTGTGTGTGTGTGTGTGTGTGTGTGTGTGTGTGTGTGTGTGTGTGTGTGTGTGTGTGTGTGTGTGTGTGTGTGTGTGTGTTATAAATGTTATGTTTTTATATTGTAACAGTGGTCAATAAACATCTATCTATCTATCTGTGTGTGTGTGTGTTATTGTTGTTGTTTTTGCAGACATCACACACAGAGTATCATCTATGTGAACACCCATATAGACACACACACACACACACACACACACACACACACACACACACACTAAAGCTTTCACCACTGGTCAGGCAAGACACCTATGAAGTAAACAAACATAAATGGTAGTTACTGTGAGTGTATATGAGGCAACACTGACTACTACTACATGGCCCACATCAACACTACCACCACTACCAACCACTGTACTACAACCAGTGTGTGTGTGTGTGTGTGTGTGTGTGTGTGTGTGTGTGTGTGTGTGTGTGTGTTGATTCCCTTGTTATATGACCGACAA
>JAWQEG010005266.1:7500-39316 GCA_033782935.1 Petrolisthes cinctipes
AAGAGTTTAGGGGATGGTATACTTTTAATACATTTAGAGCATCTTGATTCCCCTAAAACATGGTAGGAAATTAGTATCAGATTAACAAAAAATAATGAATGTTGCATGACCTGTTGCTTAGAAGAATAGTTTTTCCTCCAGATATACCAACACTGGATATAATATAAAAATAGTAATATATATATATATAATTCCTCAATTTATTTATTCTATTTAATTTTACAGGTGTTGTTGTTGTTGGTGTTGGTGGGTGTTGTTGTCTTGGCCGACCCTAAAGCCAAAGCATCCAGTCGGAGCTACGTAGTCTCTAACCTTGGCTATGGTGGCTATGGTGGCTATGGTCGTGGCTATGGAGGCTACGGAGGTTATGGTGGCTACGGAGGCTATGGTGGTGGATATGGAGGCTACGGTGGCGGCTATGGTGGTGGATATGGCGGCTATGGTGGTGGATATGGTGGCGGCTATGGTGGTGCCTATGGTGGTGGAAACAGAGGACGTTTTGGATATGGAGGCTATGGTGGATATGGTGTTGGCTATGGACGAGGCTATGGTGGCGGCTATGGCGGCGGTTATGGAGGTCGTACTGGCGGTTATGGCGGTTATGGAGGTCGTACTGGCGGTTATGGAGGTCGTTATGGCGGTTATGGCTACGGTCGCTGAGTTTTACAAAGCATATGGTTAGTATGACACACTGGGGGCCCTGTTGTGATGATGGTATTAGTAGTAGTAGTAGTGAATGGGACAGAATGGTAGTAGTGGTGATGGTGGTGATGAATGGTGTAAGAAAGAGAGGGAGAGGAATAGATAGATAGTGTGAAAGAGCTATGGACAGATAGATAGAAATATATAAATTGTTTGATTGGTAGACACCGTTAGATAGATAGATTGATTGGTAGATAGATAAGTAGATAGATAGATAGATTAATTGGTAGACAGCTTGATTTACTGATTGGTAAAAGCACTGAAAGAAAGTAATAACAGTTCTAAATTGTTGTGTGTACTGGTGATTTAAATTGGCCTTGGTACTGTCATGAAACCCACCTCCTGAATAAAAAATAAAAAAAATAAAAATATAATAATAATAATAATAATAAATGGTTCTCAAAAAATACATTACCAAGATTCAAAAAATATATTAATGAAGATTCAAACCCTGGTGAAAATAATGGAGTCTGTGGGTAGTATGCAAGAACATTCATTTATTTATGGTGTTGGTACGATGGCTCTGTAGTGTGTTTATGTAGTCGTCGTAATCCGGCACTACCATGCCATCGTAGACACTATGAACGTTCTTGCATACGGTCCCTCACCATGCAGTCAAAACCCAGTAATATTATAAGCTAAGGGACCCCGTGATGTAGTCAGAAAATTGGAGGTTAGTGAGTCCTTCAAGCATTGCCACGAAACACACACACCACGCGTATTGATTGAAGGAGCTTGTTTCGCGGCATAGTCTGGAGGGATCAGAAGCCACCCACCGACCGAGTCTCATAAACGATCACAGGGTTCCTTAATTAAGTTGAATATAATAAATAGCCGACCTTACTAATACACTATGACTGCAGGCATTATGAAACAGTCTATTATTATTATTATTATTATTATTAGACATGTCACGTGTTGCGATTTTTTTTTTTTTTTTTTTTTTTTTTTTTTTTTTTGACGGTTCACAGTAATAATATCTTTTTCGTAACTCTGCCATGAATGCTTGTTGCAGACTTTTTCGCTATCAGTCTGTTTCGTCACCAAAGTTCAAGGGGGGTAATACACGTTTGGTTAATTTGAGTGCCTTGATTCCTCCAAAGTATGCCAGGAAACAGGATCATATTAACAACTATAATTGACGGCCTGTTGCTTGGAATAGTTTGGAGGAATAGGTTACTCCTCCAGATTAAACACTTCCCCCTTTTAAGTGTCAGTAAGTCTTTTTCTTATAATATCTGTGTGGACTTTCTATTCTATTCTGTGTGTATTGTTTTACAGACTGGAGTGATGACGAGCACCTCACCAACGCTACCTTCATCATCACTCTTTAATTATTATATTTTTTTACATAATAAATTCGGCAATACATTCTACATGCCTATATTATTCCTTCCACACCTTTATCTAGATAGTGTTTTAGCATTAGATATATTATTCCAGTGTAAATAATAATAATACGTCTATCAGCATCAGTATATGGTGTTATCGTATTCTTAATTAAGGGAGTAATACACTTTTGGTACATACATTAGAGTGCCTTGATTTCTCCAAAGTGTGCCAGGAAACAGGATCATATGAACAAAAATAATAGTGCACTGTTGCTTAGAATAGTTTGGAAGAATCAGTTGCTTCAGATTTACCAACACAAAACTTCCCCCTTAAGCAACTACAGGGTAAATACTCCTTCAGGCATAATATTATCATGTACAGTTGCCCTCAAGAATTCGTACACACGCTGTTGTTTTCGAAGTTCTACATTCTACAGCATACAGAAAATGTAAGACTACGTAACTGCAAGACAAGATTATTATTAGGTTTGTTGTCGTGTAATGTAAGACTACGTAATTGCAATACAACATTATTATTGGTTTTTTTTAATTGTTAATGTTATAAGACTAGGTACTGTAACTGCAATAGAACATAATTATTAGGTTTGTTGTCGTGTAAGACTACGTAATTGCAATACAACATTTTAATTGGGTTTGTTGTTTTGTTAATGTTATAAGACTAGGTAACTGCAATACAACATGCTTCCACATCATTGTAATAACCTCAGCAATTCAGCCACTCTGACGTGTGTGTGTGTGTGTGTGTGTGATGACCGGAGTCTCGAAAAGCACACGAAACCAATGTCATGATTCCGATAATAAAAACTCACAGCTATAAAAATTCAATAAAAAAAAAAAAACATATATTGGCTTTCCTAGTGGGTGTGTCTCGTTATGGCTTTAATATGTTTGTTTTTCTGTTCTGCGATAGATAGTGTAACTTTCTACACTGATGAGAATGCATAGAGGCGATTTCTTTCTTCACAGGATCATCGTATCACTTCGAATGCACCCAGAATACTTGTAAATATCGCACGTTTAGCCTACAACACTTGTTTCCGTATAAAAAATAAAATCTCAACCATTTTGATTCTTACTGGTGATGCCTATATGAAAAAAACAAAACTCTCCTTGGGTTACATGAAGGCAGAAGAAAATATATTATCCAGGCAATGACAATGTGTTCTTTCCATACAAAAAAAAAATAATAACAAAAAATAAAATAGAAACCCCGTGACTGGTATAGGGATGACTTAAGGACCCTGTGATCGTGTATGAGACCTGGTGGCTTCTGATTCCTCCTAACTATGCCACGAAACAAGCTCCTTCAATATAGATGGTGTTTCGTGACAATGTTAGAACGACTCACTAACCTCCAATTTTCTGACTAGGCTACATCACAGGGGCTTTATTAAGGAAAGATTCTCTTGTTGGCAATTTGGAAGGCTACCGATTCCTCCAAAATATACCAAAAAACAGATTCCCCCATTAGTATCACTGAGGTCGTCTGTTTCCTGGCATAGTTTGGAGGAATCAGTAGCCTTCCAATTCACCAACAAGAAAATCTCCCTTTAACCTAGAAATGAAAATATATATGTTACAAAGATGGGTAAAACAAATTCTTCAAAGAATAGATTTATTAAATAATAACATAATATATAACATTTTCAAGTACTGGTTGTGGCAGCACTTTGTTGAGGTCAGACCATCACACCTGAAATAAACGTCACTGATAAAATAATGTCAATCCTTTACACCTGAAAAAAAAGTCACTGATAAAATAAAGTCAATCCTTCACACCTGAAAAAAAAGTCACTGTTAAAATTATGTACCGTACTTGTATTACAAAGAGTATTCTACAATCACTAACAACATAATTATGAGTCAACATTAATGAATTTAAATCTATACATTCTAACTTGACCACCCGGCCTAGTTTATTTATTGAGTATATATAAGTCAAAATAATATAGTTCATGTGTCTTTGGTGTTTGCTATATACTCAAGTCTCATAATTATATACCGTACATATAAACTCAGTATTTGTTTATAATATCACACATGGTCTACATGATTAAGTATAAAGGAGAGAAGATGAGTTAAAAGATGGAATAATTGTAGAGAAAGGGAAAGAGAGATGAGTTAAAAGATGGAAAAATTGTCATGAGAAAGGGAAAGAGAGATGAGTTAAAAGATGGAAAAATTGTCATGAGAAAGGGAAAGAGAGATGAGTGAAAAGATGGAAAAATTGTAGAGAAAGGGAAAGAGAGATGAGTTAAAAGATGGAAAAATTGTCGTGAGAAAGGGAAAGAGAGATGATAATATAGGAAGATAAAATAAACACAGAAAGAGAGAGAGAACTTACCTCTAGTGACCATATCCACCTCCTCCGTATCCACCACCACCTCCACCGTAGCCTCCTCCACCTCCACCGTAGCCTCCTCCATGGCCACCTCCTCCGTAGCCACCTCCACCGCCACCGTAGCCTCCTCCACCGCCACCGTAGCCTCCTCCTCCACTACCGTAGCCTCCTCCTCCACCACCGTAGCCTCCTCCTCCACCTTTACAAAACTTGCATAACTTGAACAGACCCTTCAGGATACCATAACCTTTGCCTTTACCCTTACCACCACCACCACCACCACCATAGCCTCCTCCACCACCACCATATCCACCACCACCATGGCCTCCTCCACCATAGCCTCCTCCACCACCACCATGGCCTTTCCCTTTCCCACCACCACCACCACCATAACCTCCTCCTCCACCATATCCACCACCACCATGGCCTTTCCCCTTTCCTTTCCCACCACCACCACCATAGCCTCCTCCACCATAGCCTCCACCACCATGGCCGCCTCCACCATAGCCGCCGCCACTACAGCAGCCGCCACCGAATTTGAGTTTGAAGAAGGGATCCGCCACGGGATTGGCCAAGGCGGCGACCAATAAGAAGCAGCCTAACAGCCCGGCAACCACCTGTAGAGATAATACATACATACATACCGTACATACATACAATACATACATACATATACTTGACTGGAGAGATATTGTAATGAGTTGTATACACGGGGCCTTTTTTGGAGATATTGTAATGAGTTGGTATACACGGGGCCTTTCTCCTACAGTGTATACAGTTGCCAACAACAATGACTGCTTGCTTGTTTGTTTACTTGCTTTACACTCGGATGGGGTTGAATTCAAGGCTCTGGTGATTGAATCGCTGAATGGTTTCATGAGACACGATGCTTCCATGTGACTGGTGTCTCTCTGACAAAAATATTTGAAATCTTGCCACACACACACATCAGATATAAAAGAAGTGTCGATTCAACAGTACAGCACTTTTTCTTGTATCAATACATCGGTTTCTCAATCATTAATTCGAATTGATTAGGATACTTGGCCTCCAATACACAGTGTCTCAGGTAGAAGGTACAATACTTCACAAGGGATACATTAACCTTTGTCGAAGCAATAAATATGTACCGGAATTCTGATAAGCTATGCCCAATATTTAGCTGTTACCAAGGTACAAATACTGAGCATTAAATAGGCAAGGGACTGGACAAATTTACATACAGCATTTCCTGTTCAGTATATGAGAACTGAAACCCTCCCAGAATAAACTGAAGGGGAGATTCTACTTTTGGTGAATTGGAAGGTCTCTTAATTCTCCAAACTATGCAGCAAAACAGATCCCTTATTAGTACCATTGAGGGTGTCTGTTTCCTGGCATAGTTTGGAGGAATCAGCAGCGGTCTTCCAATTTACCAACAAGATAACCTCCCCTTCATAAAACCCTCACATACATGATTTCCTTGAACACCCTATATGTTAAGGAGAGATAATCTTGTCGGTAATTTGGAGTTTTACTGAATCCTCCAAACCATGTCGCGAAACATCCTCTATTAGTAACACTGAGGTGATGTCTTTAAAGGGAGAGTTTGGAGGAATCAGTAACATTCCAATTTTTCCAACAACTGGTTCTCCCCTTAAAAAAAAGAAAAAAAGAATTATACTCACAAGTCGACGCATGTTGCCTTAATGACTGCACAAATTACACTGGCTTTCCTTCCCTTAGATATCCGCTTTTATATATGCACGAAACATCAACTCTTCCTTCTGTGACGTCACGAATCTAAACTCCCCCTCAGTCAATATTGTTTCAGCAGCAGATGTGAATGAGAGACCAAACACTACCCACACAGTCAGTCAGTCAGTCAGTCCCTCCATCACACACACAACACTTTCACTCATTACTTCTTTTTCATTGTTTTCCAGAGAGTGATTACAATAAGTTAGTTTACTCGCACCGGTGACTCTTCAATTAGGTGCAGTTGCCTCCACTAGTAACGAGCACAGGTGGTGGGTGGGTTTGGCGAAATGTGGCACCACTGTCTTTGTTTACTTGTAGCCTAGTAATAGTAAATGAATGGACCGAACTCACTCCTGCTATGGTATCCACCATAAGGAAGCTATGTAAACAAACACAGTGTTGCCACGTTTAGCCAAATACACCACCGGACGTTGTGCTCGTTACTAGTGGAGGCAACTGTACCTCCCCCCCCCCCACCCTCCACACAAAAAGGGGTTGTGGGGGTCGCCAAATCAACACAACGCGACTCCAACTTGAGTACTTGGTGGTTTGTCTGCCTCGTGGGATTAAATTAAGGGGAAATTTACTTGTTGGTAAATTGGAAGGCTACTGATTCCTCCTAACTAAGTCTAGACTATCCCAGAAAACAGACACCCTCAATGGTACTAATAGAGTATATGTTTCGTGGCATAGTTTGGAGGAATCGGAGACTTTCCAATTCACAAATGAAAGAATCCCTCCTTAAAAGATACGCGAAAGTGTTGGTTGATAGACTCGTGAAGGCTTCAGGTTTTGGGACACAGGAACAGACCCTGAGCACCTTTGTGTTAATTATGGTGTTTGTTAATACAGACCAAATAGGTTACATTGTAAAGAGAAGGGGTCAATGTCACACATGAATATTTTACATCTTTATTTTTATCATAATTATCATTTATAACATTATTATTATTATTATCATCATCATCATCATCATCATGGAGTGGTAACTCACAATGACGTGAAGAGCAGCATGCTAAGAAAAACCCACTTTTTATAGACAAAAAGTATTTCACCTTGTACCTCCCTCCCCCTGTCAGCTACTTATTTTCCTTTCATGTTTCATTCAACTCTGTACTGCTGAAGAGGGAGGTAGTTGCCTCCGAAACGTCCATATTAAATACTTTTTGTCTATAAAAAGTGGGTTTTTCTTAGCATCATCATCATCATTATTAGTATTATTACTATTATTATAGTGTGGGTATGTTATTAAACTCAGAATAAGGCAGTAAGTTATCAAAGTTTTATTAGAATGAACCTAATTTAATTTCCTTAGAATTACAACAATGTAGAGTTTCACAATGCTATAAAATCGAAATACAGTGTCATATAAAAACACACACAAACAAGACGAGAAAGTCAATTAAAGAGAATATTTCCAATATGCTTTTTAGACATGCAAAAGTTTCACTGCCAGTACTTCACTTCATGCATTTTTCTTAATTAACAAACCCTCATCTCGATACTCCTCCATCTGACATCCCTTCCCTCTCCTCTCTCTCTCTCTCTCTCTCTCCAGTGCCCAACCAATCCAATTCCAACCAATCATCTTCCTTATGCACGGTGCAGGTGAAAGCGAGAGTGAAAGCATTACTGTTGATCGTGGCTGGCTGGTTGGTTGGTTGGTTGGTTGTTTTAGCACGAGGTGGACGAGTTTACCAGACAAATAGAATAGACAGTAGGTAGGTAGGTAGGTGAGTCAGGGAGGTTTCCAGCACGTATTGCCACTAGTTACCTGTCTGTCTGCCTGTCTGCCTGCTGTTGTTGGTATGTTTGGTTAGTACTCTACTTGACACCAACACTGTTTACCAAAGCCTCTCTTCCTCGCCGTCGTCGCTAACACCAATACTACAACTACTAATTGCACCATGACCGCCAACAACTAGGACCACTTCCGTCACACCTCCACCACCAACAACCACTACCACCATCAACAACAACCACTACCACCCCTAAAACAACCACCACCACCACCACCATCAGCAACAACCACCATTAACACACACACACACACACACACATACACAACAACCACCACCACCAAAACAACAACCACCACCAAAACAACAACCACCACCACCACCTTCAGCAACAACCACCATCACTACCACCATTAACACACACACACACACATAGATGAAGCCCTCAAAATTTTCTAACACAAATACTGGAGACCGTCATTGTTAACATCCTCACAGCAGGCACATAGGCAGGCAGATATGAGGGGACCATATGGCATTGTGTATATAAGTGAGAGTAGTATTTATTTGTACACTAAGCAACATCACCAACACTACCTCCACTGACACCAACACGTGAACATGGACAAGACGACTCGAACAGCTTGTCATGGTGACGTTTGATAGTAGTAATAGTAGCCTAGTAGTAGTAGTAGTAATAATAATAATAATAATAATAGTGTGTGTCCACAGATTTGTTACTGTACTTATGTTTAGCTTTCCTATGCTCACTCTATTTCGCATTATTTTACACGCTTTCTCTCTCTCTCTCTCTCTCTCTCTCTCTCTGTTGTTATTGTTGTTGTCCTTGATGAATGATCGAAGGTTGCTGATTCCTCTACACAAAACTAGCACCTAGCCTATACTGAAGGAGTTTGTTACCTGATATAAGGCCTAGTCTTGGGAAATCGGTAGCATTAGCTTCTCCAACAATACAGGTTGTCCTAAAATGTGTCTTTGGGCAAATTATAGTCTCCAAGTTGAACTAAAGAGGATAATATAGCGTTTGTAAATATGGAGCAATTGATTCCTCTAAACAATACCAAGCAACAGGCCACCATTATTTTTGTTTATCTGGTCCTGTTTCCTCCATGGCATAGGCTACTTTGGAGGAATCAAGGCACTCTAATGTATCAAAAGTACATTGTCAATTAAGTAATAAAATCATATATTTTTTGCCAAATTAGAAGAAATATGACATTGCCAGTTACCTCCTCGTATAGTAAGGGATAATTAAGTGTTAGTTTGTCGTGTCTGGTTCAGCAAAGACGTTGTTTATGAGCTACAAATAAGTTAAGGGGAGAGTTCTCTTTTTGGTGAATTGGAGCTCTGTGAATCCTCCAATCTAATCCAGGCAACAGAACCCTTCAGTATTTCTAGTAGGGAATCTGTTGCCCGGAGTAGTTTGGATGATTCATAGATCTCCAGTTTACCATCACGAGTTTTTCTTAATGTATTATTTATAGTTTTGCTAACAGACAAAGTAAACACAGCCTGCCAAGGTGTTGCTTTTGTGTTGTTTTAACTTTTTTTAATATCTTGTACTAACACACTCTTTTTTTTTTTTTTTTTTTTTTTTTTTTGTCAAACAATTGTAAAATATTAAACAAATATTGTACAAATAGACACCAAAAGAATAACCTTCAATTTCTCTACAAACATGACCAACAACACCGACACCTTGTTTATTAAAATTTAGTGGTTAGGAAGGATACCATAATTACAGTATTATTCTTGTTGCTTCCATTGACAACTACTAACTACTCGTCTCTCTTTACCAGGAAGGTTTGCTTAAGGGGGAAGTTTGGTGTTGATAATTCTGGAGCAAATGATTCCTCCAAACTATTCCAAGCAACAGAGCAGCATTATTTTTGCTCTTCTGGTCCTGTTTCCTGGCATACTTTGGAGGAATCAAGGCACTCCAATGTAACAAAAAAGAATGACCACCTTAAAATTACATTGGGATTATTTTTTTTCCTATGGTGAGAAAGGTGAGAAATAAAAGCAAGAATTCGGCTTAATGGGAGATTCTCTTGTTGGTGAATTCGAAGGTCTCTGATTCTTCCAAACTAGGCCAGAAAACAGACGCCCTCAATGGTACTAATAGGGGATTTGTTTCATGGTATAATATGGAGGAATCACAGACCTTCCAATTCACCAACAAGAGAATCTCCACTTATTGTTATCGTCTGTTGTTGGTGATTTGATCTACTCTTTAAAAAAATGTACATAGGCTCTATATGGGTAGTTATTGCTTGGAGGAAAAAAAAAATGCTAAATAGTTACTTTCATTAAATAAATTGAGGTACTTTTATATGACCAGAAATCAGTTCATTCAAGAGGGAATTGTATTTATGTTTTGTAATAATGTGTGTGTGTGTCTGTATGTGTGCGTGTGTGTGTGTGTGTGTAATCATCACTGTTATCATTAATTATTTGCAAAGCAGTATTATATTAAAGTTTCGTAATGTGTGTGTGTGTGTGTGTGTGTGTGTGTGTAAGCATCATTATCATTAATTATAAGCAAAAGAAATATTATATTGAAGTTGCGGAATATGTGTGTGTTTGTGTGTGTGTGTGTGTGTGTAAGCATCAATATCATTAATTATTAGCAAAAGAAATATATTGAAGTTGCGGAATATGTGTGTGTGTGTGTGTGTGTGTGTGTGTGTGTGTGTGTAATATATACTGTATTTTTAGCACCAGCAGTCTCGTCAACCATTCATTGTATGTTTTTATTACAAGGTGGAATGAACCCTTTCTCAGCATTTTTCCCCTTTCATTCACCTCATACATGTCCTGCTATCTTTCATATCAATAACATTATAGTATATATTCTTAGTCAGAGTATCTTTGTCTGACCCTGTTTCACCTTGCATTCATAAGAGGGATGCTATTCTGTCACTCTTAAGGGGGTGCGGGAATAGGGGGACAGGCTTGGGGGGGTTTTGGGGGGGTCGGGGGGTTTTGGGGGGGTCGGGGGGTTTTGGGTGGTTCGGGGGTTTTTGGGGGGGTCGGGGGTTTTTGGGGGGGTCGGGGGGTTTTGGGGGGTACGGGAGTAGGGGGACAGGCTTGGGGGTGGAAGGGGGGGGGTTTAGGGGTTGCGGGAATAGGGGACAGGCTTTCTACCCACCCCAAGCCTGTCCCCCTATTCCTGCATCCCCCCAGTCCCCCCTACCCAAGCCTGTCCCCTACTCCCGCACCCCCTTAAAATGTTGGCATAATTTGACATACCCACAACTGACCAAAACCATTTTATTACTGTGGCCAAAATGTGCTTATCTTTTATCCTTTTTTCCAAATGTATATAATTATATAGGTATGCAAATCGAACATAATTAATATAAACACAATCCCCCCCCCCAACACCCAAGTCTGAATATATATAAAATAAAAACACATATTGAAGAGAAACTTATTTATTTCAGCTTAAGAGGGCAGTACAGTGTTCGTAAATCTGGAGTAACCTAAACTGATTTCCTCCAAAGTATTTCAAGCAACAGGTCCATTTTTTTTTTTTTTCATCTGGTCCTGTTTTCTGGCATATTTTGGAGGATTAAATGTGTTGTAATGTACCAATGGTGTGTATATATTCAGTTTAAAGGACCCCTGTGATCGTAAATGAGACCTGGTGGCTTCTGATTCTTCCTGATTATGCCACGAAACAAGCTCCTATGTAATTTAATGTAAGTGGTGTTTCGTGGTAAGGTTTGAAAGACTCACTATAGCCTAACCTCCAATTTTCTGACTACATCACAAGGGGTCTTATTTATCATCTACGTATAATTATATATAGTTAATGAAAGCAAGAGTAGTGAGATGGATGGAAAGATGGAGATGAAGAAGTCACGGATGCGGTACTCTGGAAGAACAAACAATAACAATTATGAACACTGCTATTTGCAATTCTCTCTCTCTCTCTCTCTCTCTCTCTCTCTCTCTCTCTCTCTCATACACACAAGACACTAAATCATTACTGGGCCTTAGTCAATAATAATAATAATAATAATAATAATAATAATAATAATAATAATAATAATAATAATAATAATAATTGGTTACAAAGAAAAAAAAAATCCTTCCATTTAACATAATATCTTATAGTGTAATATATATCCAGTAAGTAAACAACCAACGCCTCTAACTCAAACATAAACACAACTGGTAAATAGAAAGGCTGTCTTATGTTTATTAAATACTCGAGCTGTGAGGGAGGTAAATAGTCTGTGTAGCCTATTTGTTCTGACTCTTATTAAAATGTTCTAGTGATGTGAGTTTAATTAAAGTTAGTTAGTGTAAGGGGAGATTCTTTTATTTGTGGGTTGGAAAGTTTCTGATTCTTATTAAAATGTATTAGTGATGTGAGTTTAATTAAAGTTAGTTAGTGTTAGGGGAGATTCTTTTATTTTGTGGGTTGGAAAGTCTCTGATTCTTATTAAAAAAGTTCTAGTGATGTGAGTTTAAGGTTTAAGGTTAGTGTAAGGGGAGATTCTTTTATTTGTGAGTTGGAAAGTTTCTGATTCTTATTAAAATGTATTAGGTATGTGAGTTTAAGGTTAGTTAGTGTCAGAGAATATTATTTTATTTGTGAGTTGGAAAGTCTCTGATTCTTATTAAAATGTTCTAGTGATGTGAGTTTAAAAGTTAGTTAGTGTAAGGGGAGATTCTTTTATTTGTGAGTTGGAAAGTTTCTGATTCTTATTAAAGTGTTCTAGTGATGTGAGTTTAAGGTTAGTTAGTGTTAGGGGAGATTCTTTTACTTTGCGAGTTGGAAAGTCTCTGATTCTTATGAAAATGTTTTAGTGATGTGAGTTTAAAGTTAGTGGAGTTGTGAGTTGGAAAGTCTGTGATTCCTCCAAACTATGCCAAGATATAGGACCATTATAATAGTACATTATCACTGAGGGTGTCTGTGTTCTGGAATGGCTAGGAGGAATCAGTAGCCTTCCATTTTGCCAGCAAGAGAATCTCCCCTGAAGGTTGTAGGTCAGAGAGCACAATAATAACTACCATAACTTTGTGTACAATACCGTATGAGTTGTTCTCTTCATCAGCCTTCATTTATTGTATATTTTGTATATTTTTCGTGTATTTTATTTAGTTTTGTATTCAATGACACTCGACTCTCTCTCTCTCTCTCTCTCTCTCTCTCTCTCTCTCTCTCTGTCCCAATATTCTGACGAGTTCACATTATTATTATTTTAGTATTATAAAAACTACCAGGACATTCTTGCAGGGTACAGGCTTACACAAGATACCAAAAGGTACTACAGAAGAGCCCAAGTAGCTGAGAAAAAGAAATTATGACAAAATGAAAATGAAATAATAAAATACAAGACTGGATTGAGTCGAGGTCATGTGAATAAAAAGAGAGGTAAAACAAAAATAGTATTAAAAGTAATATTAAAAACATGAGATTAATTAAATTGTAAACTTAAAAAAAAAATTAAAAAATAATTAATTGAAGATTCATGAAAGATAAGCATTAACTCTACTTTTGAAAACTGACAAATTTGCAGAGTTAACAATGTCCTCAGGCAAGCTATTCCACAACTTTACCATGGAGGGAACAAAGCATCGCGAGAACTGTGAAGAACAATTCAGAGCACTAGAGTTAAGGTTCTCTGTGTACCTGGTTACTCGTAGAGAAGCAAACCTAGCCAGGCAGGAGACTATGCCAGGGATGCCCATCAGTATTAACAACTTTAAATAAAACACTGACAGCTCCAACCAAACACCGGTGAGTCAAATTAGGCAGAACGAATTTAATGGAGTTCAAAGATCTATCCAGCAATTTAAAATGACAATCAACTACTGACATCCAGACAAGTGAACAATATTCAAAATGAGGTAAAATGGATCCATAAAATTATTTTTGTACAGTGTCATTGTTAGCAGATGTCTTATAGCATTTAGGAAGCAAGCCAATCTTTTGTGCTATTGATGAAGCCAAAGAGCGAGTAGTCTATAATGCTCCAAAGTCAACTTTGTATCAAAGGTGACTTCCAATAATCTCAAAGACATTACTTCCTCAACAGGCTCATCAAATAAAAGAATGGAAGGGTGAAGTGGAAGCAAGGTACGGGATCTAATGATGACGACACATTGAGTTTTTTTAAGGTTCAGCTTCATACCCCAATGTTGACACCAAGATGAAATCTTTACGAGATCTCGAGTCAAGGATGCCGCAACTTCATCTCTATGACTAGGCAAGTCAATAGAGGAGAAAATAGTAGTGTCATCAGCATAGGAAATCAATTGATTTTCAAGCCCATGACCCATGTCAGTGGTAAAAATAATATAGAACAAGGCCTGAAGGACACTCCCCTGAGGGACACCACAGAGTACACATGAAGGTTCAGAGTTTTTACCATCAAGAGCAACACACTGAGTTTTGTTAGAAAGAAAAGTGCTGAAGATTCTTAAGTGGTTTCCTCCTATGCCAAAAAGTTGCAGCTTGTAGAGTAGAGCATTATGATTGACAAGTAAAAGGCAGAACTAAAATCTACAGCTACAACTCGAGACTCAGACTCCTGGTCCAGAGAAACCTACAAGTGTTGGGTAAGTGTCAAAAGAGCATTACTTCTACCCAAACCTTTGCGGAAACCAAACTGAGAGTCTGGGATAATTTCCTGGTCGTTGCAGTAAGATGTAAGGCGACGAGCTAAGAGCCGTTCAAATACCTTAGAGAGAATAGGTGTTATAGAAATAGGACGATATTCAAAAGGAGACGGAGATGAAGTAGCACCTTTTGGAATAGGGGTGATATTAGCCTTGCACCAACAAAGAGGAGAACTACCACATTTGAGTAAAAGTCTGCAAGTAACTGCCAATTTAGTAGGTAATGTTGTGGCAATCTTTTTGAAGAAAAGAGGAAAGAATCCATCAGTGTCAGTTCCACCAAAAGGATCAAGATAGTTTAATGGGATAGTACACTCTTGGCATATTGGAATACCTTGATTCCTCCAAAGTATGCCAGGAAACAGGACCAGATTAACAAAAATAATGGTCTCCTGTTGCTTGTAATAGTTCAGTTGGAGGAATCAGATGCTACAGATTTACCAACACTATACTTTCCCCTTAATTAAGATAAAAGTGTGGTACTCAGATGATTGGTGTGACATTCATACACAGTATTTAAATTCATTTTGAAAAACAAGGCAATATTATAATGTTCTTACTTTTAACGGCCGTAACCGCCATGACCGTAACCGCCATAACCGCCACCGTGACCGCCTCCATAACCACCGCCATAGCCTCCATAGCCACCACCATGGCCGCCACCATAGCCTCCACCATAGCCACGGCCGCCACCATATCCACCACCACCACCACCATAGCCACCATAGCCCGGTTCAGGCATGGGGACGGCCATAGCAACAGCAGCCATCAACACCAACACACACACACCAATAACAAACACCTGTAATACAACAAAACACACAACACATACAGATTTACAGTGATGAGGGAAATCTTCAAGTGTTAGCCAGTTAAGTTATGCAAGATATACACAATTAGGATTCAAAGTGACGAGTTAAATCTTCAAGTGTTAGCCAGTGAATTTATATAAGCAAGATATACATAGCACAGATTTACAGTGACGAGGGAAATCTTCAAGTGTTAGCCAGTTAAGTTATGCAAGATATACATAATTAGAATTCAAAGTGACGAGTTAAATCTTCAAGTGTTAGCCAGTTGAGTTATGCAAGATATACCAGTACACAATTAGAATTCAGAGTGACGAGTTAAATCTTCAGGTGTTAGCCAGTAAATTTTTGCAAGATATTCACAATTAGGATTCAGAATGACGAGTTAAATCTTCAGGTGTTAGCCAGTAAATTTTTGCAAGATATTCATTCACAATTAGGATTCAGAATGACAAGTTAAATCTTCAAGTGTTAGCCAGTAAATTTATGCAAGATATACATTATTAGAATTCAAAGTGACGAGTTAAATCTTGAAGTGTTTGGCAGTTAAGATAATTATTGCAAGATACACACAATCAACTATGGATAATTATGTTCACTGGATTAAACTGTGACCACAACCACTGCATAGAATATAGAGAGATACTATAGGTAGAATTAATAAGTTCATTCTGAGCAGGTGACTATTATCAAGATTCAAAGTTGAGTACAAAAGGTGTGAGATTATAATTATAGAGAAACTTATATAACAATCTAAGGAGTTAATTAATACGAATCAGGAAGCTTAATTACAACCTGATGTGAGAAGGAAACTGAAGTAAAATCTAAGGAGTTAATTAATACGAATCTGGAAGCTAAATTACAACCTGATGTGAGAAGGAAACTGAAATACAATCTAAGGAGTTAATTAATAAAGACCTGGAAGCTTAATTTATTACAACCTGATGTGAGAAGGAAACTGAAATACAATCTAAGGAGTTAATTAATACGAATCAGGAAGCTTAATTACAGCCTAATGTGAGAAGGAAACAGAAATACAATCTAAGGAATTAATTTGTGGAAGAACTCACAGCCTTAGTAGACATGTTGAGAGAGAGTATGATTGTATGTTCAGTAGTGTCTGGTGAACAACTGATACCTGGTGGTGTGAGTCTGGCACTTTTATACCACCAAACACACACACACCCAACGAGAATGGGTGACAATGTGTTTCATAAGAGGTGGGGTGGTGGAGGGGGATGGTGGGTGAGAGGGGTGACCTGACAAGACCACCACGAGATAGACAGATGGACACCAAGACAATTAATTTGGTGATGGTGTTGGTGGTGGTGGCTGATTTTCCAAGATTGAACACAAAAGTAGAGTGAGACAGCAGACTGTATCTCAATCAATGCCTGCTTGATGGGAGTGATTAAGAGATTGGGTAATTGATAGATAGATAGATAGAGATAGATAGGAAGATTGATTGATTGACTGATAGATCGATATATGAATAGATAGATAGATAGAGATAGGAAGATTGATTGATTGACTGATAGATCGATATATGAATAGATAGATAGATAGGAAGAATGATTGATTGACTGATAGATCGATATATGAATAGATAGAGAGATAGATAGGAAGATTGATTGATTGACTGATTGATAAAATGACTGACAGATCGATAAATGAAGATAGATAGATAGATAGACGGATATCCTATATACTGTAGATAGATAGACAGATACATACATACATACATACATAACATTCACAATTTGGCCTTTGAACAGAGACAAAACAGTAGTACAGCTTAGACATTGAGATAGAAAGATTTACAGAAAACCAGAATGTATAAATAAATGAATAATCGACTGACATAGACCTACAGTAGATAAAGACATAATTATAACAAACTCTAAGCAATGTGTTTTTTATAGGAATATAATGTGAAAGTGCCATTCCTAATCTGGTAACGCACCACGAGTTACCTCACGTATTACACCATCAGATAATTAGTGTAAAAAGTATACCACAGTTTTAAATGAACTGAAAAAAAAAGCTTGATCAGAGAACGGCAAGAGGTCACCACGCTGGATAATTACTACTGTATAATTATATGTAATAGATGGGTATAATTCCATCTTATTTAAGGGAATTAGATATACTGTATACATTGAGAACTAGTATCAAGTCCAGAGGGTTTATTTGGCACTAAGGCAATCATGGGAGAAGTATATATGTACAAAGACGTTAATTAAGGGAAAGTACAGTGTTGGTAAATCCGAAGCAACTGATTCCTCCATACTTTTACAGACAACAGGTCACCATTATTATCATCATTCATCTGGTCCTGTTTCCTGGCATAACAAGTTGGAGGAATCAAGGCGCTCCAACGCACCAGAGGAAGTGACTTTATTCCCTTAAGCAGGAGACAGGGTGAGATCAAACCATAAAGATAAACAATACAGTGTGTCCCGTATATACCTTTTGTAAATCAGGGGGTGTAGTTTGTTCCTATAACACGTGTGATTGTAAAATATTAAATCACCATATCGCCAAATCTCGATAGTCTAGAGTTACAGTAGTTGGCAAATTGGAGGGCTACAGAATCCTCTAAAGTATGCCAGGAAACAGCTCTCTTCAATGTGCGAATAGGGTCAACTGTTTTGCAGCATAGTTTGGTGGAATCAGTAGCCCTTCAACTGTAGGCCTACCCGACTTAAAACGACCCCTTTAAGAGGAGATTCTCTTGTTTGGTGAGCCGAAAGGTCTCTGATTCCTCCAAAATATGCCACGAAACATACCCCCCCACCCCAATGGTACTAATAGGGGGTCTGTTTCGTGGCATAGTTTGGGAGAATCAGAGACCTTCCAATTCACCCAACGTAAGGTTTTAATTCTTTTTTGATACATTAGAGTGCCTTGAATCCTCCAAAGTATGCTAGGAAACAGGAACCAGAAGAGCAAAAATAATAAGTGTCCTGTTGCTTGGAATAGTTAGGAGGATTCAGTTGCTCCAGATTTACCAACACAAAACTTCCCCCTTAAAACGACGACCCCTTTGAGAACAAGTGGTGTGGATATACCATATATATAAAAGTATTTCATCATATCCACCTGCTGGGCGACCAATACATGTACAGTCGGCGGCAAAAGTCCTGTCGCCTCACTTGCTTCACAGAGGCACGCGATGTTCATAAACTCGAGAGTGTTAAGTGCAGAAAACGTGCGTATTTCTCGAGTCCATGAACACTGCATGTCTCGGTGAAGTAGGTGAGGCGACAGGACTTCTGCCGCCGACTGTACAGTACAATAACACACGAGTGAAATGAATTGCAGTTATTATTAGGCAGTGGGGCAAGGCTATACACGAGTTGAACATATACCGTCAGAAATGGGTCATTCTTGTGTTAGCGGTTTGATCACAGTGAGAGATTATTATATCGAGTACTCTGTCATCATAATTTATCAACAAGACTACAACTGACAATTATAAGTGTAGCCTAAACCAAGAAAGACTGCACCTGCGTTTATACTTCATCATCATTGTGAAGGTTCCTGTAAACATTGGTTCCCATAAATCTCAACAATAGTAAATGTTTTTTCTACATTTAGAGAGACCATTAAGGGAGTAACAAGAACAGTGTTGGTAAATCTGGAGCAACTGATTCTAGGCAACAGGCCACAATTATTTTTGCAAGTATAGTCATGTTTCCTGATATAAGTTGGAGGAATCAAGGCGCTCTAATGAACCAAAAGTATACTACTGATGCAGCCTAGTGTCCCGAAAAAAAAAAAAATGAAGAAAAACCAAGCAAGATTGGATTGTTGAAGCTATATATATTTATATTATGATTGCATGTTTTCCCTCTCATCGGTGACATCACGGCATTGTGGAGCACATCCTTAAAAGTTCTTACATTAATATCCTCCACCAATGCCTCAGAGAACTGAAGAATATACAGACCATAAACATCTTTAATCTTAGGATAGGACTCCTCTATAACCAGGAAATGCTATCCACGCTGCATAGCATAAACCTATGACGGATTGGAAGGAAGTGGTGGAGTGCATGTGAAAGAAACAGTAGGAATGTTATGGGTCTATGGGTGATAAGTAGTTTTTATCCCAGTGTACGACAAGCACCAGACTACAACCGGGTACTTTGGAACTGGGTATTTTGAGAAAAATCCTCTCACTTCCCAAAGTTAAGTTTATTCTGAGACAAGGCAATAAGCTGGGGATATGAGAGGCTTTCTTCAACCAGGGAAAGACCAAATTGAAACCCGCGTAGCAACACCAAAACATTTCTTTTTTTACAGAAACACTATGTCTTCACTGTGATGAATCGTGACAGACATTGAGGAACAGGTGAGAATTACACCATGCTTGCTGACCAACGAACTAGAGGTGTCGCTGATTCTACGAGCTGCGATTTGAAAGGCGATATTCCAAGATCCACACCAAGAACTTAGACAACGGGTACAGATAACCTGGACTGAGATTAGGAGTCGCAGGTTTTCCCAGCTTTAATTTGATGGGAGACATTCCAAGACACACACGAAGAACTTACACATGACAGGAACAGATAACCTGATTCATGAGATAGACGCATCTTGGGACAGTGTGAAATGATCCGGAACTTCCAATTCACCTACGTTGTGGTTCCTTTACTATTAATTACACTATATGCAAGTACAGAAGATATTTTGTCATGTAGAAATAACCTACATTACGTATAAATTATCGTTACTTGAATGACGGAGTGAAATGAACTAAATACCTTCATACCCTTATGTTGTTTTTTTTTAGTTTTATATTATTGGCCATAATAAGATACTGACAGTTGCAAATTATAATTATGTCAGATCGAGGTAAACATTCGTCTATTAATTGTGAAAGTGATATTAATTCTGATGTACACGTTAATAACATCAAACAGCATCATCACTTCAAAACAACAAATTATCTATAGTATATTTTATTTATTATGGAAGGCATGTACCAGTCCTCTATTTCATATCCCATTATATATTTATTTGCCCAACGAAAGCATAACAAAAATAGCTCTTGGTGATGAAATTTAGGGGAGATTCTCTTTTTGGTCAATTGGAAGGCCACTGGTTCATCCCAACTATGCCAAAAACCAGACGTCCTCGATGGTACAGCCACAATCAAATAACCACCGACACTTTCCTTCAATCGTGCAAATAAATCAGTATCATATCAATAAATAATCATACAACAACACCTTACGTCAACTCAACCAACCCTCTCAATTAATATTATGAGTTGCTGCAAAATCATACACGTGTTGTATTTTATTATCAAGATATTTACTACAATGGAAAGAAAGTGTCAGTGAATATTTGATTGTGGCTGTACAGTTCCAGTAGCCTAGTGTCTCTGTTTCATGGAATAGTTTGGAGGAATAAGAGACCTTTTAATTCACCAACAAGAGAATCTCCACTTAAGAGCCCTGTGATCGTGTATGAGACTTGGTTGGTGGCTTCTGATTCCTCCTGACTATGCCACGAAACAAGCTCCTTCAATATGGGTGGTGGCGTTTCGTGGCAATAATTAAAGGACTCACTAACCTCCAATTTTCTGACTACACCATGCACAGGGTCCCTTTAGGGGGAGATTCTCTTGTTGGTGAATTGGAAGGTCTATGAATCCTCCAATCTATGCCACGAAACAGATCCCCAATAAGTAACATTAAGGTGGTCTGTTTCATGGTATAGTTTGGAGGAATCAGTAGCCTTCCAATTTACCAACAAGAGAATCTCCTCTTAATTGAACATCGAGTGTTGATAGGGTCATTTACAGAGTGTCTTCTCAAGGTGTTGTAAGTGGATAGGTTGGCTCTGTCTCTTACATTATGTTGCTATTGTTATTATTGTTGTTGTTGTTATTGTTATTGTTATTATTATTGTAGTTATTGTTGTTGTTGTTGTTGTGTCAGTGGCAGGGTTAATAAATAGAGCTGTTCACTAGTACTATTATTATCAGTATCATAAAATGTTGTTGTTCTTGTTGTTGTTGTGTTATTGTTATGTGTAACATGTGTTTGTTCTTATGTTGTTGTTGTTATGTTATTGTTCTTGTTCTTATGTTGTTGGTGGTGGAGTTGTTTTTGCTGTTGTTGTTGTTGTCGTTGTTATGTGTTTGTTCTGATGTTGTTGTTGTGTAAGGTATTGTTCTTGTTTTATGTTGTTGTTGTGTAAGGTATTGTTCTTGTTCTTGTTTTATGTTGTTGGTGGTGTTGTTCTTGTTCTTATGTTGTTGTGTTAGGCTATTGTTCTTGTTCTTGTTCTTATGTTGTTGTTGGTGGTGGTGTTGTTCTTGTTCTTATGTTGTTGTTGGTGGTGGTGTTGTTGTTGTTCTTATGTTGTTGTGTCAGTGTCAGCGTAAATAAATACAGCTGTTCACTAGTACTGTTATTAGTGTCAGTTTGGCCCCAGTTCCCGTGTAATTATTATAGTCGATGATAGAGTCCCCAATAACCCCTCCTACTCCCCCCTCCCCCCACTCCCGTATTGGCTAAACCTCTCTATCTATCTAAACTGTTGTTGTTGTTGTTGACGAGAGCAGTAAAGCACCCAATGTTAAGGGAAGAACATTATTTTTTTCTATCTATTTAATATATTTTTGTATAATCATTGTTTGTTTTATTTTCATTTTTTTTTTTTTTTTTTTTAAGGCTCCTTAATTTTTCAAACTAACCCCGGAAACAAAACAAATCAATGTTACCAATAAGGGGAATTTGTTTCTGGACATATACCGTAGTACAGTAGTTTGGAGGATTCAGTAGCGGCCCCCCCCCAAAAAAAAAAAAAAAAAATAATAATAATAATAATAATAATAATAATAGTAACAACACATATATCTACCATTCTACCGTCTATATAACCTAGAGTGTCTTCTCCCCTTTAATAAACAATAATAACATCGTAGTGGTGTATATATATATTACTAGCGGAGGCACCCAGCGTTGCCTGGGAAAATGTGGGCCGTAGCTTGCAGCTGTACGCACTAAAAGGATCGCCGCAATCTGGAGTTTAGAAATAGTCAATATTAACTTTATATATGTGAAAGCATTTCAGTCTTATTGCGTTAGTTAAAAATATTCCCCGATCTCAGGCCGCTTGCCAGTTGCCATACGTATACTCTACAAGAGTTCCACTTGGACCACTCCCTCACTTGGCTTGGCTAATGTGGCAACAGCGCTTCGCTTGTGTGAGCTCCTGTGCATATAGGCTATAAGACAATATTTCGAATCAGCAAAACTTCACATCTTCCGTATTCGGGTCGGAGAAAGTTGGGAGTGGGGGGTGGGGGAAAGGACAGATGGCTTGGTGGGTGGAAGGAGGGGTGTTTGTTCAGAGTTTTTTTTATTTTTTTATTATTAATTGCACTGTAGCGTCAGTCAACAGGCAGTCAACAATACACAAGGGTAGGCGGGACTCATGAGAATCCTATGACTATACACACACACACACACACACACACATCAAGAAAACATAATAAATATATGAATGAAGCACAAGCATACAGACAAATATTTACATTATGACTTGCTTAAATCCACCAAACCGAGGGTGGCGCACCAGAAGCTCCTCCAAAACCTGATGGTTCAGCAGGTGTTGACAAACCACATCAAGTGGCAGGCCCCGGTGCAGCGAATGTCGGACAGTGGGGCAGGCTAGGCAATAGTGCTCTATAGTGTTAGCACGAGGCGCTCGACACAAGCGACACTCAGTGAAGGAAGGCTCACCCTGCATCCCAGCAACCTGCCACGGTGGCCTCGACGACGGTAGGAATATTTGTGATGGCAGACAGACTCGTAGTGGGTGATGGAGATGCTGAAGGGCCTCTCTGCATCCCTGCGTCGCCGTGCAGGGAGGAGAGCGGTGGAGCAGACTGTAGAGAGGTAACATGTCAGGGAGAGAGGACGTCCAACACCACGAGGAGGCAGATGGCAGGCTTCCTTCACGAGTCAGTCAACTGCATCATTGTGATGTAAACCTACATGGGACGGCACCCATAAAAATTTGACCTTCAAGTCACGATGACGCAATAATGCCAAAAACGATAAAATCTGCTGAATAACATTAGAGTGTGTGGGCTGAACACTAGAGAGGGAATGATGGGCAGGTTTGGAGTCACAAAAAATGGCAGCATTCACTCCACGTTGACAAACAAGACTAACAACCTGCTGTACCATCCACCTGCAATGAGCCATCAGTGTAGAGGCAGTATGGATCTGTGATGGAGGACGTCACAGTTTCTATGTGTTCCAGAGCCAACTGCCGCTGTAGAGAAGGCAGTTCCGACTTGGAAGTAGGTGTGAAGCTCACATCAGGTGTTGGTAGCATCCACGGAGGGGGTCCTGCGGGGACGTCGGCCACCATTATATCTATATTAATACTACGGAGCATAGAGGAAACAGACCTTATAAGAGTACGTCCAGCAGGCAGTATGGGAGGGACAGGGGAGTTTGGTCTAAGAGAAGTCCTGACTAACTGAGAGTAATGGGGTGAAAGATGTGGGAAACGGAGGCACTTGACAGTGAAGCAAGTAACATTAGAATAAATTCTCTCGACTAATGGGGGAAGACGCAACTCACGCTGCATGTTCACTATCCTGGTCGACATTGGACAGCCGAGAAGTTGTGCAGAGATGAGGAGTCACATGTGCTAATGCAACATTACAGCCATATTAAAATATAAGTGATGTGTTACACCCCAAGTAATAACAAATTTATTTACATATATTCATTTTAGTAGAAACCTGACTACACACTTGGACACCAAACATAGTTTACTTCATCTCTCATTACGGACAACAAACAACCTGCTCTAGCACCTTGTTCTCTCTCTCTCTCTCTCTCTCTCTCTCTCTCTCTCTCTCTCTCTCTCTCTCTCTCTCTCTCTCAGTACACACACACACACACACACTATCACTCTAGCACCTCGTTTTTTTCTCTCTCTCTTGCTACACACACACACACACTATCACCTAGTTTCTCTCTCTCTATCTCTTGCTTCTCAGTACACACACACACACACACATCATCAGATTTGGTATAAAGCCGTGACGTTGCATATTATCTGTTGTTATGTAGCCTATGCGTTTATTTAACACTGAAAACCGTGTCAAAATAATATCATTATCACCTCATAATTATTTCAGTTTAAGTCTGCCAATAAGAACATTTTTATTGCTCTTTCAATAATATTGACACGGTAGCCATACTAACAGGGATATATTTTGTTAATAGGTAATGAGGCGTTCAGTGACAGACCACAAGAGGGAGGTGCCTTATATGTCATAACCCCAAAAGTATGATTGTGTGTTTAGTTATCACTGTAAAGATTGTTTGTCAATTTGATTCATTAATTTAACCTTACATGCCAAAGAATAATCATTCATACGAGTATTAAATATTAAAACCAGCTTGTCTGAAACTCTCATATATATATATATACTGAAATGAAGAGATATGGAACTATGGATATTTAAGTTTTGGGTTGGATTCAGAGTCGGTAAAATTCATATGAAAAAAAATCAGGTAATTATATGTATGAGTAAATCTATGAAGAAATATTATTATTATTAATAGTCGGCATCGGAGTCGTAATTATGAAACAACTGTGGTCGGAGTCGGATTCGACTAACAGTTGCATTGACAGTAAATATGTGATTACACCGAGGTGTTTATACATTCCTGCTGTACTACATCTGATGTTATATTTTTATGAATTCTTACTGGCAGAGGTAAACCGAAATAATTATGAGGTGATAATGTTATTATTTTGACACGGTTTTCAATGTTAAATAAACGCATAGGCTATATAAGAAAAAATAATATGCAACGTTATGACTTTATACCAAACCTGATAATGTGTGTGTGTGTGTGTGTGTGTGTGTGTGTGTAGGCTACAGAGAGAGAGAGATAGAGACGAGGAGCTAGAGCAGGTTGCTTGTTGTCTGTAATGAGAAATGAAGTAAGTTATGCTTGGTGTCCAAAGTGTGTAGTCAAGTGTCTACAAAAATGAATAAATCTCCTCTGCACCACCACCTCTCCTTCCACCCACCAAACCTTCTGTCCCTCCCCTCCCCCACTTTCCCTTTCTCCGACCCAAATACGGAAAATGAAGCTTTGCCGATTCGAAATATTGACTTATATATGCACAGGAGCTCACACATATACGTCTTTTCAGCTTGAAGGTCCGAGATTGACTGAATTTCCAAATAGTCTTTTTGCCTAAATTGCCTTCTTCAGCTCGAACGGAAAATTTCAGTTCGAGCTGTACATTTGGCGCGCGTTTTTAGCGGCTCGAACGCAAAAAATCCGTTCGAGCTTTTGTTCGAGCGGTACATTTGGCGCGCGATTTTAGCAGCTCGAACGAAAAATTTCCGTTCGAGCTCTTCTTTATGGTTTTAATTAACCGATGAATAGAATATTAGACATTATAACGTACCGGTAATTTTTACATCAAGTTACGTCATCATACGTCATAAAAACCATTGCCGGTGGTGCCGATTCAGAATATATAGTTTTGGGAATGTAACCGATTTTTTTTTAGCGGATTTATAGTAGATGACGTAATTTTTTCGTCGAGTTACGTCATGTTACGTCATACCAAAACCTTCGCCTGGTGATGCTGATTCAGAATATATACGGGTTTTGGTGTAACCGTTTTGGAGTTATAAGCGGACAAACAGAGACGGTTTGCCATTTAACGTATAGATTTAGTAACCGTCTATATATAGTTTTGTCTCCTCTTAGATAAACAATAATAATAACATCGTAGGCTAGCGATAAATAAATAAATAAATAAATATATATATATATTATTTAGTAACCGTCTATATAGCTTTGTCTCTCCTTTGATAAACTATAATAATAATAATAATAATAATATGAGCGAGGTGTTGTTGTTGTGTATTAGAAGAAGTGATGTGGACACGAGTACCGGTATATTATCAGTGATGGTGTTGGTCAAGTACAGGAAATAAATAGTTGGTTGCATGGCCACTCGTTGGGAGATGATCGTTCAATTTATTTTTATTTTTATTTTTATTTTTGTTTGGTTTTTGGTTTTGTTTTGTTCTCTCTCTCTCTCTCTCTCTCTCTCTCTCTCTCTCTCTCTCTCTCTCTCTCTCTCTCTCTCTCTCTCTTTTTGTTTTTTGTTTGTCGAGATGATGCGGAAACTTTTGGCCTGAAATCAACAGTAGGTGATGTAACAAAAACAATCCTATATAATTATGTATGTTTAAACACTTGGGGGATTGATACAGTTTTTTTTTTACTTTTTACTAATACAATTTTTTTTTTACTACGTTCAATTTTATGGTTATCACACATTTCAGTCTTGACAATCATATTACCCACACACATCAGCTAGTTAGTATGCATATATAACTTTAGGGTAAAAAACACATATTTCAGTTACTATTTTCATATCATTAATTATCACCGTACTATACTTTCATACTAAAAAAAAAATCATTATACTTTCATACTAAAAAAAATCATTATTCGGTACTGTACTTTCATACTAAAAAAATCATTATACTTTCATACTCAAAAAAATCATTATACTTTCATACTAAAAAAATCACTATACTTTCATACTCAAAAAATCATTATACTTTCATACTATAAAAAAATCATTATACTTTCATACCAAAAAAAAATCATTATACTTTCATACCAAAAAAAATCATTATACTTACATACTAAAAAAAATCATTATACTTTCATACTAAAAAAATCATTATATTTTCATACTAAAAAATCATTATACTTTCATAACTCAAAAAATCATTATACTTTCATACTCAAAAAATCATTATACTTTCATACTACAAAAATCATTATACTTTCATACCAAAAAAAATCATTATACTTTCATACCAAAAAATCATTATACTTTCATACAAATATAACACCAACACTCTCAATGGTTAGGTTACTTTAAAAGGTGATAATTCTTTTTGGTTACATTGGAGTGCCTTGATTCCTCCAAAGTATGCTGGGAAACAACAGGACCAGAAGAGTAAAAATAATGGCGTTCTGTTGCTTGGAATAGTTTGGAGGATTCAGTTGTTCCAGATTTACCAACACCAAACTTTCCCCTCAAAAAAAAAAAAAATCCCACTGCGAGAAACAGACGCACGCCACTTACGGAACCCAGCATGTGATGTATTCAGAAATTTGGAGGTAAATAAGTCCTTCAAATATTACCACGAAACACCACCTACAGTATATGGAAGGAGCGTATTTTCGTGGCATAGTCAGGAGGAATCAGAAGCCTCCAATTCCCATACGTGATCACAGGGTCCCTTAATTAATTCAACCAGCTCTAAACCATTAACTAATAACACTCTACACCACTGCCTCTCCCGCAAGATCACCACCTATACAATACAATATTATAGTCAATATCTCACTCTCATTCACCCATTGCAGGACTTTTGACCGTGACTAGCCTATGCCAACACCACCACCACCACCACCACCACCACCACCTCCTTCTTCTTCTTCTTCTTCTTCTTCCATTACCCACAAAATCCACCATGCACTTATTATATCACCACTCACTCTCTCACTTCCCCAGAAAATTACGTAATGCAACTTAACATATTATACCGTGTTGCTGCTGCCATTGTTTTCACTCGAGTCCCAGTCAGTCATGCCGGGTTTTCTCTCTTTCCCACGAATTGGTTCAGGTCTGAGATGCGTGTGTGTGTGTGTGTGTGTGTGTGTGTGTGTGTGTGTGTCAGTTCTCCAAATACGTTTCATTGTTATTATTTTCGTGTTTCATTTATTTCTTTGTGAGTTCCTACATGGTGGCCGTTGTGTGTGTGTGTGTGTGTGTGTGTGTGTGTGTGTGGTGTGTGTGTGTGTGTGTGTTTCTTCTCTCTAGCCTATATCAGTATTTCATAATGGGTATGATATAAAATGAAAAATGCTCAATATTGTCAGGGAAGTCCTATATACTGTACAGCTGCATGCATCAAAAAGGCTATAATATAATATAAGCTTGTGTTTGCCTTGTATTTCTGTAGTAATTATCATACATACTGTAGTGCCTAAATCCTATCTCGTGCTTCACATCCAAAAACGTTCTCCCCAAACTCCATAAAAACAGTCGCTTATCAACAGGTCCTACAGTAAGGGGACAGTACACATTGTTGGTAAATCTGAAGCAACTGATTCCTTCATATATACTATTCCAAGCAACAGGCCACCATTATATTTGTTAAGCTTATTAGTCCTGTTGCCTCGTCATATGTTGGAGGAATCAAGGCACCCCAATGAACCCAAAGTGTACTATCCCCTTAAGGAGTACTTTAAATACTACAACAAAATAGATCCCTAATAACTAACATATACTGAAGTGGGTTGTTTCCTGGCATTGTTTGTAGTAACCAGTAAACCTTCCAAATTAACACAAACAAAATGATACAGACCCCTACGGATGATGTGTGTGTGTGTGTGTGGTGTGTGTGTGTGTGTGTGTGTGTGTGTGTGTGTGTTCTGCTCCAAATTTCCCGAAAAGTATATATATTTTGGTTTTGTTTCAGTGCAATCAAACTCCTCGAACAATTGCTCAAGTGTGTTTGAAAGATAAAATAATATTGTGTGCGTGTGTGTGTGTGTGTGTGTGTGTGTGTGTGTGTGTACCTGGTTATTTACGACTTCTGCCTTGTCCCACAAAATAAAATAAAAACCTACATATATAGATTCATAACTTTGCGGCATCTAGTTTCCTGACAGACAGAGAGACAGACACAAGGAAGCAACCACATAAACACCTTCAGTTTCGTTGGCGGTGGTACTAACAATGTGTATAATAGGCAAGAAGTGGATTTCGGTACACTGGACACAACATTATAAATCCTCAAGAAACAAACTATATTTACAACTTAGGCCTGGGTATAATATTTTTCGTATTTTGTTTGGAGGAATTACTAGCCTCCAAAATCTTTCCTCTCTTAGGTCAGTGTACTGTAGGCCTTCATACTATACGGTATATTATACAGTACAAGAAGTTCTCAGTTTCGACCCTTGGTAAACATATAAACACCTTTTTATCCCTCCAAGATAATTATAGGCTACAGTACAAGATGCTCTCAGTTTCGACACTTGGTATAAATATAAACAAAATTAGTTTTTCCTAAGATATACAGTACATTACAAAAAGCTCTGTTTCGACACTTGGAATAAATACACAGAATATTTCCCTCCAAGACAGACAGTACAAGAAGCTCTCAGTTTCGACACTTGGTATACATATAAACAACTTTTTTCCCCACTAAGATATACATTACAAGCTCTCAGTTTCGACACTTATTATAAATATAAAAAACTTTTATTTTCCCACCAATATATATATACATTACAAGAAGCTCTCAGTTTCGACACTTGGTATAAATATAAACACCTTTTTTTTTTTCCACCAAGATATATAAGTTGCAATAAAACATAATATCTTCGTTTCCTCTCACACTAAATATCAGGTAACCTATACAAGCTGTGGAAGTGTTGTTGTCATGACACAAACTATTTTTACCGGTGATTACGTTCTACTTTCTGTCAGGTCACTTCATTTCTCAGCTCAGGTGGTTATTACGTCACACACACACACTCACAATCACTTGAAGGAGGTAGAACAGTGGTGGTGGGAAATCTGGAAGACGACTGATTCCTCCAAACTAAACCAGAAAACAGATGTCCTCGGTGGTACTAATAGGGGGATCTGTTTCGTGGCATAGTTTGGAGGAATCAAGAGACCTACTTTCCAGTTCACCAACAAGAGAATTATCCCCTTATAGTGTTGGTAAATCTGGAGTAACTGATTCCTCCCAACAATTCCAAGCAACAGGACACCATTAGTTTTGTTATTTCAAGCCCTATTTTCCTGGCATACTTTGGAGGAATCAAGGTGCTCCAATGTAACAGTCACGAGCACTAATAAGTATTCAGGTGTGCTTCGAATACCTAGAGACAGTAAATAAATGCACAATAAGATCTCCACTGGAATTAGTTCGTTGGTGAATTGGTTGGACTGTTCAAACCTCCAACCAAAGCTGTTATACCTATTAGTGCTCGTGACTGTACAGTACCAAAAGTATACCATCCCCTTAACGGAAGGTTCTTATGTTGGGGGAATTGGAAGGCCTTTGATTCCTCCTATATAACTTTGCCACGAAGCAGATCCTCTCTTAGTACGTTGCCGGCACTTATAATTGGTACATTCAGAGCTGTCAATCCTCTTTTCGAGTACCAGTTTTAAGTGCTGGCAATTGTACCACTGAGGGCCGCCCGTCTGTCTGGTTTTTATTCTGGTATAGCCTTGTTAGGAGGAATCAGTAGCCTTCCAATTTACCAACAAGAGAACCTCCCCTTAAGGTTGTTATTCTTTTTAGGTACTACATTGGAGTGCCTTGATTCCTCCAAAGTATGCTTGGAAACAGGACCAGAGGGGCAAAAATAATGGTGTTCTGTTGCTTGGAATAGTTTGTAGGATTCAGTTGCTCCAGAATTACCAACACAAAATTTCCCCTTAACCTTTTAGTCACAGATCGTGAACATTTAATAAGGCAAAATTACATATCAGTGTATATTATTACTGTATATCAATTGAGGAACTTCAACAACAACAACAACAACAACTGTATATCATTACTTGCTGTTCACGTAGGCACGGTTTTACATTAATTAAGGGGATGTAATAGTGTGTAGGCAAGTCTGGAGCCACTGATTCATCCAAACTATTCTAAACAACAGAACACCAGTATTTTTGCTAGACTGGATCTGTATTCCTGGCATACTTTCTTTAGAGGAATCAGTAGCCCTCCCCCCAAAAAAAAAAAGTATATTACTCCCTTAATTAACACTCGTATACGGTCGATTTGATGCAAGTCATTTCATCATCATAATTCCCTTCGCCGTTTTAGTCTTGTTTTGATTCTATTAATGCTGAAACTATTTTTTTTTTTTTTTTCCGTCATGTCACTTGTTGGCTAGACTATGTATGTACAGCCGGAAGCATAAATTCGTTGTTCATCTCATGCACTAGAATGATAATGCTAATACTTATGACCAGATAGTTAGTTGCATTCTGAACCAACAAGCTTCTATTTTAACAACTCGTGTAATTTACCAGCATGAGAAGTAAGTATATCTGTCATCTCTACATTCAAATTGTGTTACTTCAGCTCATAGATACACAGGTGGAAATGAAGCGAACATATGCTGCCGACTGTACACACGGTAAAATTACTACTGGTATTGAGCAGGAGGGGTCTGATGGTTCTGTAAATAATCATGCAGTAAACCTCATGTACGATGCCAGGGAATAAACAAACCAATTTTCAGTAATACATACAATAACATTCCGTCTTGATATTCATTCATCTTACACTTCAGTACCCACATATCGATTAATAGGAACAATACATATATCAATC
>JAWQEG010005267.1:0-10000 GCA_033782935.1 Petrolisthes cinctipes
AGTACACCCCCCCTGCAACCCCCACCCCTGCAAGCAAGCCCCCTCCCCTCACTTGGATAAAATACGTCCCCAAACCAGCCAGGACTTTTAACAAATTGGGTGGCAGTGAGTGATTCATTCAGAGTACGGTCCTCTCTTCCAGTTCCCTCCCCCTCCAGTTACCCCCCAGCCCCCAGTTCCCCCCCCAGTTTCCCTCTAGGAGTCTAGAACTCTAGATGAAACAGAGAAGGGTAAAGTTTTATTTTTTTTATTTACACACACACACACACACACACACACACACACACCACCGTCCAGAGAGAGAGAGAGAGAGAGAGAGAGAGAGAGAGAGAGAGAGAGAGAGAGACAGGGGGGGGAGGGGGGAGGGTGCGTCGAGGCGAGTGTAAACAAGGATTTGATGGCTCCCTCTCCTTCCCTCCCAATCCCTTCTTCTCCCTCTCTTTCCCTCCCAATCCCTTCTCCCCACCCATCCCCACCTCCCCTCCCCTCCCCACCAATCACATCTCTCCCCCCCCCATCCCCCACCTCCCATCCCTTCCTCCCCTCCCCTCCCTTCCCCTAACATGCAAATAGTGGTAGTAGTGGTAGTGGTGGGTATAAAATAGTGTTGGTATGTATATATGGTAGAGGAATGGAGGGAGGTGTCTACTGCAACGATATACCACATTCTCTCTCTCTCTCTCTCTCTCTCTCTCTCTCTCTCTCTCTCTCTCTCACCATGCTTAAGTGAGAGGCGAAGAGAGAGATAATTAAGTACACACACACACACACACCTTGCTTTAATCTGTCTGTCCCTTCGTTATATTAAGTATTTTGTTAATAATTATATGAATCACAAAGAAGTTTAAGGATTTCCGAGTGCTTTATAATGAAATAATTAATTAATGTTTCCCATAAGACTTCCTGTTGTTGTTCGTTTTATTTACTAGTTCATAATAGTGGGAAGGAAATGGAAGAGAGAGAGAGAGAGAGAGAGAGAGAGAGAGAGAGAGAGAGAGAGAGAGATAGACAGAGTTAGAGTTAGTTTAAGAGAGAGAGAGAGAGAGTTAGAGTTAGTTTGAGAGAGAGAGAGAGAGAGAGAGAGAGAGTTAGTTTAAGAGAGAGAATAGGGTAGGGATGGATAGGGTGGGGAATGGGGGGTTGGTTGGAAAGGGTGGTTTATAGGGTATGGTGTTGGGGGTAGGGTCGGATTGGGGTCGGTAGGGGTAGTGAAGGGTACGGTAGGGTATAGGGAAGGGTAAGGCAGGGTATAGGGAAGGGTAAGGCAGGGTATAGGGAAAGGTAAGGCAGGGTATAGGGAAGGGTAAGGCAGGGTATAGGGAAGGGTATAGGGTAGGGTAAGGCAGGGTATAGGTAAGGGTAAGGCAGGGTATAGGGAAGGGTATAGGGAAGGATAAGGCAGGGTATAGGTAAGGGTAAGGCAGGGTATAGGGAAGGGTAAGGCAGGGTATAGGGAAGGGTAAGGCAGGGTATTGGTAAGGGTATAGGGTAGTTAGGAAAGTCATTCATTACCATACATATAGACAGACTCAACCAATGCCTTCACTACTCTCACCATACCGTCTGTCTGTCTATGTCTGTATGTATGCATGTCTGTGTCTGTCTGTCTGTGTCTGTCTGTCTGTGTGTCTGTCTATCTGTGTGTCTGTCTATCTGTGTGTCTGTCTGTCTATCTGTGTGTCTCTGTCTATCTATCTGTGTGTCTGTCTGTCTATCTGTGTCTCTGTCTGTCTATCTATCTGTGTGTCTGTCTGTCTGTCTGTATATCTGCGTGTGTGTCTGTCTGTCTATCTGTGTGTGTCTGTCTGTCTATCTGTGTGTTTGTGTGTATGTCTGTCTGTATGTATGTCTCTGTCTGTCTGTATATCTGCGTGTGTGTCTGTCTGTGTCTATCTATCTTTCTGTGTGTGTGTGTGTGTGTCTATCTGTCTTTCTGTCTTTCTGTGTGTGTCTATCTGTCTTTCTGTGTGTGTGTGTCCTTCCTATTTTCTCCCCCACCACACCCACTTTAACACCCCTCCTCCCAACCACACCCACTTTAACACCCCTCCTCCCAACCACACCCACTTTAACACCCCTCCCCCCAAACACACCCACTTTAACACCCCTCCCCCACAACCACACCCACTTTAACACCCCTCCTACCAACCACACCCACTTTAACACCCCTCCTCCACAACCACACCCACTTTAACACCCCTCCCCCCAACACACCCACTTTAACACCCCTCCTCCTCAACCACACCCACTTTAACACCCCTCCCCCCCACCACACCCACACACCTGCCACTCAAATAGGTTCAATTAAGGAAGGTGGAATGGGATTGAGTAGTGTGTGTGTGTGTGTGTGTGTGTGTGTGTGTGATAGACGGGTTTAAAAGCAACCCCGTGATGTAGTAAGAAAATTGGAGGTTAGTGAGTCCTTCAAACTTTGCCACGAAACACACACACCTATATGGAAGGAACGTGTTTCGTGATGTACTCAGGAGGAATCAGCAGCCTCTAATTCCCATACACGATCATAGGGTCCTCTCAGGGCAGAATACACTTATGGTATATACATACATACATACATACATTGGAGTACCTTGATTCCTCTAAAGTATACCAGGAAACAAACAGGACCAGATAAATTTACAAATATTATGATGATGCGTGGTCTGTTGCTTGGACTATACAGTTTGTAGGAATCAGTTTGCTCCGGAGGTACCAACACAACAAACGAGTCTCTCCTCTGATGGACCGGACCAAACCAAACTTCATTTTTATACCCGCCATTGAATTTTCATGAGGAATTACTTGACGCGGGAAAATTCTCCTTCTGAAGGGTTGGTTGGCTGGTGGGTTACTCTATGATCGTCGACGGCTAAAAATAATAAATAAATAAAAAAAAAAACAAGGAGGCAACCATAAAGAACACCGCCGCCGCCACCCGCTTCCCATTTTTTATGACACGGGCCATTTTTTATGACGTCCCATTTCGAGCGGGAACTCACAAATCCCAATTACTCGCCTCGTTGGATGGATTTGTTCATTTCGGTCGTATATCATGTTTTATTTTTTATTTTTTAATTGCGTAACATACATTGGGGGCATCGTCTTGGAAATATTATGCTTCACTCTGTTGTGGATTGAATGGTTTATCTCGGGGGTTTAAATTTGTTATTAGTGTCCTGTTGTTTTTGGCGGGAAAAGTGTCTGCTCGTTCGTCATCCGCTCACCAGGGGGCACCGCTAACCAATACAGTGTTCGCATCCTTGCCCGCACCTTCGACTTGGACTTCCACGGATCTTTTCAGCACCGATGCACCCGTTAAAACAAAACATACATCGATTTACTACACACCTTTATACAATATACACTCTAGTAAATGCCAGCAGACGATAAATACTCAGTAACTCGAGTGAAAAATGCACCAGATCAAAGCCCAAGCCCACGTCACCCCATCAAGGCGGGAAATATCTGCAACTCAATCATGGCGGACGTAAGGAAGATAAACAACCATTGTCCAGATTCGCCGCACAGATAACGCAAACTGATGACTGCTTTGTTTCTTCATTTATGTCCATTTAACCTCACTGTCATATAAAGGATCGTATTATTTCCGAACCTCTTCCCCCCATGATAAAAGTTACTTGCCTATTTGCTTGATTTAGTTGTCCGTTGAAAAGACAGGAATGAAAAGAAGACGAGAATATTATTGGAACCAACCACGAGCTTAAATAATATATATTGTGTTTATGGTTTGATTAATGACTCCAATTATTCTTTTATTATGGCTTGAGGGTTTTTTTTTTTTCTTCAGACATGTTATATTATTGTGGTCAGTTCATGTAGACATTTACAAGATATTTATACAAGATATTATTAGTAGTCATTTCAGGAAACGTGAAACTAATTGTGTTCATTACTAAGGTTATATATTATTTACTAGGAATGAATTATACTATGATATGAGTATGTTTGTTTGTATGTGTGTGTGTCTGTCTTTCTATGCCTGTCTTTCTGTGTCTTTTTCTGTGCCTGTCTTTCTTTGCATATCTTTCTGTCTGTGTCTGTCTGTCATTCTGTCTGTGCCTGTCTTTCTTTCTGTGTCTGTCTTTCTGTCTGTCTGTCATTCTGTCTGTCTGTCTGTCTGTGCCTGTCTGTCTTTCTGTTCCTGTCTTTCTGTCTGTACCTGTCTTTCTATCTGTGCCTGTCTTTCTGTCTGTGCCTGTCTTTCTGTGTGTCTGTCTTTCTCTGTGTCTGTCTTTCTGTCTATGCCTGTCTTTCTGTCTGTGTCTGTCTTTCTGTGCCTGTCTTTCTGTCTGTCTGTCTTTCTGTCTGTGTCTGTCTTTCTGTCTGTGTCTGTCTTTCTGTGTGTCTGTCTTTCTGTCTGTGTCTGTCTTTCTGTCTGTGTCTGTCTTTCTGTCTGTGCCTGTCTTTCTGTGTGTCTGTCTGTGTCTGTCTTTCTGTCTGTGTCTGTCTTTCTGTGTGTGTTTGAGTTTGTCTTTCTGTCTGTCTTTGTATGTGTCAGTGTGTCTGTCTTTTTGTCTCTGTGTGTCTGTCTGTTTTTGTGTGTATGTATGTGTCTTTCTGGCTGTCTGTCTGTTTGTTTCCTTATCTGTCTGTTTAAACTACCTGATCAATTTGTCGAATACTTTACACACTCACATATTGGACCTCTTAAGGAACGACATAGTTACAGATTCCCCAATTTTATTTTCATATAGTTATAGATTTCAGAACGATATATTAACTTACTTTTATAGATTTCCCAACTTTATATTCATTTACTTATAAATTTCCCAACTTTATATTAATTTACTTATAGATTTCCCAACTTTATATTAATTTACTTATAGATTTCCCAACTTTATATTAATTTACTTATAGATTTCCCAACTTTATATTAATTTACTTATAAATTTCCCAACTTTATATTAATTTACTTATAGATTTCCCAACTTTATATTAATTTACTTATAGATTTCCCAACTTTGTCTTTATTAATATTAGTTATATTTTAGTTAATTTTACATAGTTTAGTTTTACTTAGTGTGACTGAAAGTGACAAAGAAAGTGTGAGAGAAAAATTAAGTGTGACTAAAATGCTAACAGAAAATAAATTGTACCGGAAATTTACCACCACCACCACCACCATCACAACAAAGATTACTATTACTATGACATTGTTGTGTGTAGTAATATATCCTGGAATGTAATAATTAGGTATAAGTGAGACGTTTAAGAGGGACAGTAAAAATTATATACTTTTGATACATACATTTTATTACCCCGACAAAGTGTGCCACGAAACAGAACCAAAAAATACAAATAATGGCATTTTGTTGCTTGGAGTAGTTTGGTGATTTTAATGGTGTTTAGGTATACAGTAAGTTAGAAAATTAGAGGTAAATGAGTCCTTCAAATATTGCCACGAAACATCCACATGCACCTATATGGAAGGAGCTTGTTTCGTGGCATAGTCAGGAGGAATCAGAAGCCTCCAAACACACACACACACCTATATAGAAAGAGCTTGTTTCGTGGCATAGTCAGGAGGAATCAGAAGCCTCCAAACACACACACACACACACACACACACACACACCTATATGGAAGGAGCTTGTTTCGTGGCATAGTCAGGAGGAAATAGAAGCCTCCAATTCTCATCTATACATTATCACATACATACAGGATCCTGAATCACCGTATCCTATCTTATCTTGTTAGTTAAAACGTCTTCTGGTATTTCCTTCCTGTCTGGGGCTGAAGGGGGTCGATCTTCTCCTATTCCCCCCCTTCCCCTTCCTGTCTGGGGCTGAAGGGGTTCGATTCTCCCCTATTCCCCCCTTCCCTCCTCCCTCTCTATCTTCCCCTTACACATGCCCCCTTCCCCCCCCCCCTCAGATGCAAGGCACTCCTATTATTATTATTGTTATTATTGTTATTGTTATTATTATTATTGTTATCTTTATTATTATTATCTTTATCTTTATTATTATTATCTTTATTATTATTATTGTTATTATTATTATTATTATTATCTTTAGTATTACCACTTTAAATTATATAACCATTCTGTTACTATGGGTACAAACTACGTAATTACTTCATTTTCTCATTTTATTCTCCCTTATTACCCAAGTCATCTCGTAAGTTAATGTGGATATTATATTATATTGTAGGATGTGTTTGTGTACGATACTGTAGGATATATGTGGATAGGATACTGTAGGGTGTGTGTGTGTGTGTGTATAGGATGTGTATGTGTGTGGATAGGATACTGTAGGATGTGTGTGTGTATAGGATGGGTATGTGTGTGGATAGGATACTGTAGGGTGTGTGTGTGTGTGTGTATAGGATGTGTATGTGTGTGGATAGGATACTGTAGGGTGTGTGTGTGTGTGTGTATAGGATGTGTATGTGTGTGGATAGGATACTGTAGGATGTGTGTGTGTATAGGATGGGTATGTGTGTGGATAGGATACTGTAGGGTGTGTGTGTGTGTGTGTATAGGATGTGTATGTGTGTGGATAGGATATTGTAGGGTGTGTGTGTGTGTGTGTGTATAGGATGTGTATGTGTGTGCATGGATAGGATACTGTAGGGTGTGTGTGTGTGTGTGTATAGGATGTGTATGTGTGTGCATGGATAGGATACTGTAGGGTGTGTGTGTGTGTGTGTGTAGGATGTTTATGTGTGTGTGTGTGTGACGTTGTGGTGGTAAAATACACACACACACACACACACACACACACACACACACACACACACACACACACACACACACACATACATCCTGTTATCCTTTTTTAACCTTCATTTGTCATTATGATCTAATCGTCTTTCTTTTTCTCCTTTCGTCTTTTATCGTCTTTTATTGTTTTCTTCATTCGTCTCTAATCGTCTTTTTCTGTTTTCTCCTTTCGTCTCTAATCGTCTTTTGTTGTTTTTTCCACTCGTCTCTAATCGTCTTTTGTTGTTTTCTCCATTCGTCTTTAATCGTCTTGTTGTTTTCTCCATTCGTCTCTAATCGTCTTCTGTTGTTTTCTCCTTTCGTCTTTAATCGTCTTGTTGTTTTCTCCATTCGTCTTTAATCGTCTTTTGTTGTTTTCTCCACTCGTCTCTAATCGTCTTTTGTTTTCTTCATTCGTCTTTAATCGTCTTTGGTTGTTTTCTCCATTCGTCTCTAATCGTCTTTTGTTTTCTTCACTCGTCTCTAATCGTCTTTTGTTTTCTCTATTCGTCTCTAATCGTCTTTTGTTTTTTCTCCTTTCGTCTCTAATCGTCTTTTGTTGTTTTCTCCTTTCGTCTTTAATCGTCTTGTTGTTTTCTCCATTCGTCTTTAATTGTCTTTTTGTTTTCTCCATTCGTCTTTAATCGTCTTGTTGTTTTCTCCATTCGTCTTTAATCGTCTTTTGTTTTCTCCTTTCGTCTCTAATCGTCTTTTGTTTTCTCCATTCGTCTCTAATCGTCTTTTTCTGTTTTCTCCTTTCGTCTCTAATCGTCTTTTGTTGTTTTTTCCACTAGTCTCTAATCGTCTTTTGTTGTTTTCTCCATTTGTCTCTAATCGTCTTTTGTTTTCTCTATTCGTCTCTAATCGTCTTTTGTTGTTGTCTCTAATCGTCTTTTGTTGTTTTCTCTATTCGTCTCTAATCGTCTTTTGTTTTGTCTATTCGTCTCTAATCGTCTTTTGTTGTTTTCTCCACTCGTCTGTTATCGTCCTTTGTTTTCTTCACTCGTCTCTAATCGTCTTGTTGTTTTCTTCACTCGTCATTAACCAGCCTTTTTGATCGTCTTTTATTTATATTGGTGATTCGTGGCGCCAATTTAATTAGTACCAGTAAATTATTTGTAATGATATGCGTTAATTATTTACCACAATATATATATATCGAGGTTTTTTTCTAATGATTGTGTTTGTATTTTTTTTTTTTTTTTTGACTTAACGAGATTTTCTTCTAGTCTGTCTGATCATCACTTGTTTTTTTTTTTTTTTTTCGACGAGTTTTGGTAAAGAGCAAACAACAACAACAACAACATTACGAAAATCTTAATAAATAATCGTGTTGAATTTTGAAATGCTTTGAATTGAAAAGTTTATAACACATTGTCATTTTAATTTTGTCCTTGATGTAATTCTGTTTAGTTTTATTAGCCTAGACTCATTATTAAGGTTACGTATGTACTGCCGGAACCTTTCGTTAATTATTAGGCAACTTATTATTGTTATTTTGTTTTGTTATTATATCCTTGGTTGGTTGGTTGGTTGTCTTTGTTGGGATTCTCTTGTGTTTTAATGTCGAATCATAAAGAACAACACAATATTAAAAAACCCTATTGCTTGATGGACTGGTTGTGTATATAGCAGTGTGTGTGTGTGTGTGTGTGTGTGTGTGTGTGTGTGTGTGTGTGTGTGTACACTATGTATATTCTAGTGTGTGTGTGTCTGTGTATAACTGGTATGACCTGGGTGTGTCGTGTCCTGTCCTGCCTTTGTGTGTGTGTGTGTGTGTGTGTGTGTGTGTGTAATGCTTCTAAGCGGTACTCCCACGGCTTGACCACACACACACACACACACACACACGTCATCTCCTGTATAACTGGTGTGACCTGGGTGTGTCGTGTCCTGTCCTACCTTGTGTGTGTGTGTGTGTGTGCGTGTGTGTGTGTGTGTGTGATCTACGAAAAGACTGACTCACATATAACGAACTGTCTTAAGTATAATTAAACATGACAGTCTGAAATTTATGTCACACACACACACACACACACACACAGGTAGGGAAACAATTCAGGAGAGAGAGAGAGAGAGAGAGAGAGAGAGAGAGAGAGAGAGAGAGAGAGGCAAAATATCAGATGAGAGAGAAAGAGGACGGGGGGTAGGGAAGAAAAATCAAACGAGAGAGAGAGAGAGAGAGAGAGAGAGAGAGAGAGAGAGAGAGAGAGAGAGAAAGAGGACGGGGGGTGGGGAAGAAAAATCAAACGAGAAAGAGAGAGAGAGAGAGAGAGAGAGAGAGAGACTGTTCTAATCTGATGTCAAGATAAGCAACACCACCACAAAAGCCAAGCCGGTAACACACTATAAGCCAGGGCGTCAGAGCAGCTTCCTTCCCTCTCACGCTATTTCACAGTTTAGTATATACATCACCGACCCACACTCAAATATGCCACTAAATCATCTTTTAACAAGAAAACTCTCACCTCCCGCCAACACAGACGCATATGTGATTGGCTTGCGCGGGAAATCGGCCTCTGTTTCCCGCGCGCGCGAAGGTCCATAATTGTTTACCTCCTTGGCGCGCAGATGAACCCGCCTTGGCGCTGGAAAATAAGTACCGAGTAAGTTAAGAGGGTGACAATATAATTACAGGGTTGATAGTGTCTGAAAATAAGTTGGAAAATAGATCACCCGCCTCTGACCCGCACAATAATATAAGGGTGTGAGTGAGAGTTTTTGGCGGGAGAAGGAGACCGAGAGAAAAAAAAAATATGTAAGCGTTCATCTCGCTCTTCTTTTGTTCAGTTGTTGGTGGGTCGGTCTGTAAAGCTGAACAGGTCATGACTTCATTATTCTGGTAATACTGTGAATGTTGGGTAGAGACGGGAAGGATGAGTGAGGGCAGGAAAGGGTGGCAGGTGGGGAGGAGAGGAGGGGAGAAGGGAAGGATGAGTGAGGGGAGGAGAAGAGAGGAGGGGAGGGGAAGAATGAAACTGGGGAGGAGAGGAGGGGAGATGGGAAGGATGAGTAAGGGGAGGAGGGGAGGGGACGGATGAGTAAGGGGAGAGGAGAAGGGAAGGATGTGTGAGGGGAGAGGAGAAGGAAAGGATTAGGGAGGGGAGGGGAAAGAGAAGTTGGGGAGGAGGGGTGGCGGGGAGGATAAGTAAGAAAGGGAGAGGAGAGGAGAGAAGGGGTGGGTGGGAATGGAGATATGTTGGTATGTATGTGTGTGAATGGAAGAGGAGGAGGAAGAGGAGGAGAAGTGAGGAGAGAAAAGAAGATGGGAGAACTGAT
>JAWQEG010005267.1:15000-47500 GCA_033782935.1 Petrolisthes cinctipes
ATCGTAGGCATGCAAGAATAGCCGTAGAACACACACACACACACACACACACACACACACACACACACACACACACACACATATATATATCCCCTCCCCCACAAAATATCACAAAAAAAAGAAAGAACACACACACATCCTCTCACCCCCCCCAAAAAAAAACAAAAAAAAAAACACACACACACACACACGAGCAGCATATAAATGAAAGAGTTCGTTGTGTGTGTGTGTGTGTGTGTGTTACATATCATATCAGTACATACTTGGTGTAAGTTTAGACGATTCTTAATTATATACTGGTTTGTTTCGTTGTGGTAATAATATCTTGGATTAATTTTTTTTGTAGTTTTTCTTTTCTTCTCCTTTCTCTTTTTCTTTTCTTCTTTTTCTTCTCCTTCTTCTTTTCCTTCTCCTTCTCCTTCTTCTTCTTTTCTTCTTCTTCTTCTTCTTCTTCTTCTTCTTCTTCTTCTTCTTCTTCTCCTCCTTCTTCTCCTCCTCCTCCTCCTCCTCCTCCTCCTTCTTCTCCTCCTCCTCCTCCTTCTTCTCCTCCTCCTTCTTCTCCTCCTCCTCCTCCTCCTTCTTCTCCTCCTCCTTCTTCTTCACACAGTGAGGGAGAGATAGAGGAGAGGGAGGAGAGGAACAGATAAAGAAGAAGAGAGAGAGGGAGGAGGAGAGAATAGATAAAGGGAGGGAGAACACACACACACACACACACACACACACATAGAGAAGGAGTGGGCCCGGAAGGAAGTCGACGTAATTGTGTGTTTCCCCAAGTGTGTACTGATTGAAAAACACTAAATTTTTGTACAGTACCGGCTCCAGTAGTGTGTGTGTGTGTGTGTGTGTATTGTTGAGTTCTTCGTGTGTGTGTGTGTGTTGTCTATGTGTGTGTGTGTGTGTGTTCATTTGCTTTCGTGTGTGTGTGTGTATTGTCTATTTATGTGTGTGTGTGTGTGCGTGTGTGTTTTTTCCTTTCGTGTGTGTGTGTGTATTGTTGAGTACTGTATGTGTGTGTGTGCGGGTGTGTTTTTTCCTTTCGTGTGTGTGTGTGTATTGTCGAGTTCTTTGTGTGTGTGTGTGTTCATTTGCTTTCGTGTGTGTGTGTGTGTGTTCATTTGCTTTCGTGTGTGTGTCTGTGTGTTTATTTGCTTTCGTGTGTGTGTGTATTGTCGAGTTTTTGTGTGTGTGTGTTCATTTGCTTTCGTGGGTGTGTGTGTGTGTGTGTATTGTTGAGTAGCCTACATTGTGTGTGTGTGTGTGTGTGTGTATGTCACCCCCGGATGTATGAAGTAATATCCGGTGTTTTGGGTGTTAATAATTTCTCGTCCATCTGTGTGCCTAGGCTGGGTAAATTTACTCTCATCACACACACACCACTTATTGCATCCGTTCCCTCAGAGTCAATTACTGTAAATATTTCAGCAGCATTTTTTGTAATTTACTTTGATATTATTATTTATTTATTTATTTATTATTATTATTATTTTTATTATTATTATTATTATTATTATTATTGTTGCTGTTTTTTTTTTTTTTTTTTTTTTTTTTTTTTTTTTTTTTTTTTTTTTAAGAGTTCACGCATATCATGATGCCCATCATTCATTTCATTTATTTAATTAATATTTATTTATCATGTTCCATAGTTGGTGATCGAGGGAAGGTGAAGAAAGTGACAACCAACCAACAATGATAGTGAAAACGGAAGGAACCGGCGGAGTGATGGTGAGGCTGTGTTTACCTACAGTGATAATGATGGTGATGATGATGATGCAAGCAGCTACGGCCTCCACCATCAGACCCTACCAAGGTATGTATGTATGTATGTACAGTCGTGGTCAAATATAATCATCCGTATAGGGGTAACTCACGTAAGAGTTTGACAGCTTTCCTCTGTTCCTTAGATAATAAACTTTCCAATAAATAGGTTAACTACCATCTTTTAATTTAATACAAGTAGCTACACACTACTTAAAACAATAACACACACACACACACACACAGGTTAACTACCATTTTTTAATTTAATACAAGCAGCTACACACTACTTAAAACAATAACACACACACTCACACGTTAACTACCATCTTTTAATTTAATACAAGCAGCTACAAACTACTTAAAACAATAACATCATATGTGAACGTGAAAACATTAGACAGTAAATTGTTTGAGATACCCATATGTGGATGATTATTATTGACCGCGACTGTATGTGTGTATGTATGTATGTATGGAATGGGTTCACTATTATATGTCAAATGATTCGAAACTATTATTGATATTATATAAGGGGGTGCGGGAATAGGGGGACAGGCTTGGGGGTGGGGGTTGGGGGGTGCGGGAATAGGGGGACAGGCTTGGAGGGGGGGGGGGGTTGAGGGAATAGGGGGACAGGCTTGGGGTGGGGAGGGTTGGGGGGTGTGGGAATAGGGGGACAGGCTTGGGGGGGTTTGGGGGGTGCGGGAATAGGGGGACAGGCTTAGGGGGGGTTTGGGGGGTGTGGGAATAGGGGGACAGGCTTGGGGGGGGGTTTGAGGGGTGCGGGAATAGGGGGACAGGCTTGGGGGGGATGCGGGAATAGGGGGACAGGCTTGGGGTGGGGGGGGTTTGGGGAGTGCGGGAATAGGGGGACAGGCTTGAGGAGGGGGCTTGGGGGGTGTGGGAATAGGGGGACAGGCTTGGGGTGGGGGGGTTTGGGGGTGCAGGAATAGGGGGACAGGCTTGGGGTGGGTAGAAAGCCTGTAACCTATTCCCGCACCCCCCCCCCCCAAGCCTGTCCCCCTATTCCCGCACCCCCTTATCATTCTGTTGCAGTTTTCCTTCTACAGAATAAAATGTTCTTTGTGATGTAATAATAACATTGTATTAAATGTGTATTCTTCCTCCTATTAATATTCTGTGTGTTGTAATATTAACATTGTATTCTTCCTACTATTAATATTCCTTGTATTTTAATATTAACATTATATTGTAGTTGGGTCAAGCTGTAAGCCGTACATGGTTGGTCAACAAGAGCCCATTCGTTATGTCACCCTGGAGAAGGAGTTGCCCCTTGTCTTTTCCCTACGGCCATCACACCCTCTCCTCATGGTCAGGGTTAAGGTCCACGATACTCTCTTCAAGGTGTGTGTGTGTGTTTTTTTTTTTTTTTTTTTTTTTTTTTTTTTTTTTTTTTTTTTTTTTTTTTTTTTTTTTTTTTGTGGGAGGTTATGATTTTTTGTGTGTGTGTGTGTTGTGGGAGGTTATATATATAAATTTTTTGTTTTGTGTGTATGTGTGTGTTGTGGGAGGTTATGGTTTTTTTTTGTGTGTGTGTGTGTTGTGAGAGGTTATGTTTTTTAATTTTTTTTTTGTGTGTATGTGAATTTTTATCTATTGCATGTTTTTCTCGTGTGTGTGTGTGTGTGTTTTTTTTTTTCCCTTCTATTGTGTGTTTGATTTTTTGTCTGTGTATTTTGTGGGAGGGTGTGTTTTTTAAAGTCATGTTTGTTTTGTTTGTTTCTTTGTCTGTTGGCCATTGAGGGAGATACACCAACTTGAAAATTTGTGGATGGACTGTGATCAAACTCCACTGAATGCTCTGACATTATGAAACCCAGACTGACACACACAGACACACACACAGAGAGAGATAGAGAGACAGACACACACAGACAGATAGATAGATAGACAGACACACACAGACAGATAGATAGATAGACAGACAGACACACACAGACAGATAGTTAGATAGACAGACACACACAGACAGATAGATAGATAGACAGACAGACACACAGACACAGATAGATAGACAGACAGACACACAGACACAGACAGATTGACAGACACACAGACAGACAGACGGTATGGTGAGAGTTGGTTGAAGGCGTTGGATGTAAAATCAAGTTCAGGAATGAAAAAATTCTTGTATCCACCAAGTCAATTTACACTCAGTCCTTGATTGATGACCACCAAATGTTTTCCCAGGCTTAATTCTGTTATTCATTACCCTGTTTTAAAAGGATACAGTAGTGCTAAATTCATCAATTGTATATGGAGGGTCTCCTGTACTGTTATCCTGTTCTCTGTGATTGATGAGCCTGTATTCAAAGGATAGTGATAAATTTATTCATATTATATCACAAGGCTCCTGTATTGTATGATGATGATCACTGCATAACACTGTTGGTTAACCTCAGGCCACGGTAGATGGGACCATGTTGAGGCTCCAGAGTTGTGACCTTCTAGAGACCACCTGTATCATGATAGATGAGGGAGGTACCAAAAGTGCCGATCTCATCCACCCCAACGTTGAGAACACTGTCACCGTCTCACTTGTCAACAATGAGGTGGGTAAACTTTAGGTGATATTTTTAAACTACTTCCTCAAGGAAAAGTTCTCTTCATCACTCAGTTCCTAGAATTTTGCAGTGTGAATGTAACAACAAAATGCCTGTACTGTACCTCAAAGAAGAAGTTTAATAATACAACCTTTATTTTCTTATAGCAGAGGTTCTCAGAATTTTTCTCAGAATTTTTCTCTCATAATATAATTTATCAAACCGTTAACATGTACTCTTATAACCCAGACCCCTAATGAAATACTGTACATTATGTCATAATGTATATATTATCATCAGGAGACTGCCACATCACCAAGAGTTAAACATTGTCAGTGTGGTACTGTATTGGTAAGATAATGATGGGCGAGGGATTAATGTATTATAATTTATTTTTATGTGTTAACTTGGTGTCTAACTCATTGAAACCAATTATAAATAATTATATAAGAGTACTACAGTTTTGTATAATGGGAATTGTGATGGCAAGAAACATCAGTAAAAAACATGTAATTATCTGTTTAACTCGTCATTCATTTCTGCCTTCAATTTTTATCACAGTCAATATATCGTTTATTTACTATTTATTGCACTCGTCACTTTGTTTGCCAGATTGTAGTGGATGTGAACATGATGACGAGAGTGATGGCAATGACAATGGAAGAAGAGAAGGATAGTAAATCAGGAGGAGTGAGTGGAGAGGTGGCTATTGTTAACATTGACCCTCATGCCTCAAACCAACAACAATCACTTGGATACTTTGCCACCGTCACTCTCCTCTGCAACGGTGAGTTTCAAAACGTGATCGTAATTTGTTTCTTATTTTTTCTGTGTGAGTGGGTGTGTGTGGGTGTGTGTGTACTTAGGTGTCTGTGCGGGTGTGTGCGCGTATACTTATGTATGTGTGCGCATGTACAGTACTTATGTATGTGTGCGTGTGTGTGCTCGTGTACTTATGTGTGTGTACAGGTGTGTGCGCGTGTACTTATGTGTGTGTGCTGGTGTGTGCGCGTGTACTTATGTGTGTGGTTTTTATTTCTGTCACTAATTATCCACACTCAATACTACAAATGTTTATGTTATTCACAGTAAGTTTTAAGAGTGGTGATGTTACCAAATTAAAGGTTGCTGATTCCTCCATACATTGACATAAAATAGCACTTAAACTGAGCTGGAGGGGATTGACGCCCTCGATTTTGAGAGAACAGAATGAGAGTGCAACTGGGAAAGGGAGTGAGATCATTTTACTCAGTTTGATTATGGAGGACTTAGAGCCAAAAAATATATATATACTGTATATTATGATGGTTACCAAGTACAGTACTGTACCATACAGTATTCTCCGTCCAATTAGCAGCCAACTGGATAGGAATGGTGCAACCGGGATAATTTTGGTTGGTGATGGGATGGAGGAAGTACAGTAATGCCCCCAAAAGAATATATTATGTGATGGTTAATAAGTATTCTCAATTTAACAATGCAACTGGGATACTTTTGTGTTGTGTGGGGATGGAGGAAGTAAAGCCAAACAAGAAACATATGTGATGGTTAATGAATATATATTGTGTTTCGTTGACCAGTGACACACATGCCTATCATCCGTGAAGTGTCGCCTCTTCCCATGCCAGACCTCACCACCGTCACAGTACCTTGGTACCCTCAACGTGAGTCTCATTCATCCTACACATTATACCAATGAGATTAATTATTTTTGTTCCTTTCTTCTTGTGTCATTATACCTGGGAGATTTAAATTGTACTTTTCTTGTTGTGTCATTTTAACCAGTCTGTCTCGTTCACCTCCAACACTTAGATCCACGAGCTTCGTTTTGTACTTTCCTTTTTGTTGTATAATCATAACCTGGAAATTAATATTTAATTTTTTATGTTGTGTCATTATCCGTAGGAAATTGATTTTGTGCTTGTTTTTGTTATGTCATTATACCCTTGAGCTTAATTTTTTACTTCTCATGTTGGTATCTAAACTATAATGGGTAAAGTAATGGATATATTTCATGTATTTTAATTTAATATTGTGTTTACATATTTTCTTAGATACAGTTTTTACTGCAGTACTGTACAGTACTTCCAGTTGCTAATGTTTGGTGTAGTGTAATAGATACAGTATGTCCTAGATGGATATAAAGAGATACTGTATATCATTACAATATTGAGTCAATCCACCTGCCACCATATTACTCACAACTTGGCAACATAGTCAGACTGTAGTCAGTAAGTGGATAGGTGCACAAAAAGATAGATTAATACTGTAGACAGATAAGTATAAAGTAATACTAAATTATTTGGCCTAAGAATGATACATTAATTTACTTGGCCTGTACATATATTAATTACCTAACACCATATTTACTTAAACCATCTTTCAGCCAAATCAAATTGTAGTTCATATGAGGTTGGCCCATATGCACCCATCCAGTACATCACCTTAAAGGAAGGTACACCACTCACCTTCTACATACAACCCTCACATCCTCTGTTGCTGGTTAGGGTTACAATGGGCCACACACTCTACAAGGTTAGTTTTTTTATGTATGTATGTGTGTCATGAATTCAAAGCAACAGACACTGGTGACTCTATAAGGGTAAAGTGTTTACTGCCCATTACTTTTCATCCTTGAGATATATTTTGAAATTCCATGCATACATAAGAATATTTGAGGCAACCAGATTTTTATGCATATCAATACCCACTGTACATACAAGTCAATTACCATCCGTGTATCTATGTCAGGTGTCAGTAGATGGGACTGTGTTGGAGCTACTGCATTGTGACATCTTTATGAACAACTGCACCAAGGTCAATGAGAAGGTATCAAATGAATCCGAGCTCATCCACCCAAACCGTTGGAACAAAGTCACCATCCTGTTTGATGCTAATGAGGTTAGTTAGTAATTGTTTGTGTGGATATTACTGTAGGCCCTCGATATACAATGAATAATTACTTGTATCTACCACTTTATTTTACACTCATTCCCTCACTGAAAACCAGGACATTTTTTCTCAGGCTTCTGTTACTTATTACCACACAGACTAAGTGAATTACTGAACCTGTGTTAAAAGGATAGTACTAAATTCATTAATTTTATATCAAGGGCTTACTGTATATTTATGCACATATGTCCAAGAGTGTTTATCATGGTTAGCCAGCCAGATCACCTTGAGTGAGATCAGTTGTACACAGGTGTCACATCTATAATTTTGGATCCTCCTACAAGAAGAAACCAAATACTGTTTAGCTACTTATCTGCACCTTATAAATACTGTACTGGAATGTTTATAAAACATGTATCAAAAGACTGTTACTCTGAAGGGAATTGGAGTATTTTTACCTGGATAAAGAAGTCACATTATAGGTAATATGTTTTTCATTCATCAGATTGTAGTTGATGTAAACACAGAGGTGAGTGTGACAGGGATAATGATAGCTGGTGGAAATGAGGATAGCATGATGAGTGAAGTGGCCATCATGAATGAAGACCTTCACTCCATCTCTCAACACCAGTTGCTCACATACTCTGCCACCGTCATTATTTTCTGCAATGGTGGGTTAATTACTAACAACTTATGTTTTCTATTTTTTTTTTAACAAAATGACAGAATTTATAATACATTTTTGTTGGTAAATTTTGTTAAAGATATTAATGTGGCAAACAATTTTTATTGAATAAATTGATTGGTTAATGATTGATTGGAAATGTAATATTAATGGCAGTTCTCTAATATGGATCATATGTATTAAATAAAGTAGTTAGAGGGAATGATTACAAATATTTATGGATGAACTGTGAATAGAAAAATATGGTACCAGTCCTGGGTACAGTATTTGAAGAGAAAGTGATTGACCCCAAACCAAAGTGAATTATGACATTTGCATTTATTCTTGACTTGAACCAGACACTGAGACACCAACCATCCGTGATGGTCCACCACTACCAATGTACCAGACCACAACTACCAGGAATACTGACATCACTACCGTCGATCCAGTCTACCCAGCACGTGAGTATTCAATCTGGAGTTTTTATATTTCTTATTTATTGTTGCAACACAAATTCAATTTCACATCCATACATGAAAATGTTTATGACCTGTTGTAAAGATTTGTGGGTTGTGAAATGGCAGAGCTGTCCAGCCTACCTGATACAGTATACAGGATAAGGTATACTCTCTAATCCTTTGGGAACTTCCTGTTCTATTTGTATTGTAGTTTACAGTCGGCCTCAGGAATTCATATACACCACTGTGACATCAAGGGTTCGTAACAACTAGAAAATTTAGCACATTATTTTCCTAACACCAAACATTTCTAGTAAAGTTATTTGGCTAATACTTGAATCAGTCAGCAGAACCATGCTTACAATATTTGCAAACTAAAGACCCCTTTTAATCAATGCTCTGGGTACGAATTCCTGTGGCCGACTGTACTAAAAGCATGAGGTGTCTAAGTCAAGACAGGTCACTTATACGTCACTATTAAATCATGGTACTGTTCTCATTATCTTGTATTTGTGATGTTAATCTAATTACTATAATCTGTGACAATTTTCAGCATACCCTTGGTGTGATGTGCCAACAGTGGAAACAAATCACCCTTACAGCCTCTACTCTAATGGTACATCCCTTGATATAGCTGTGTTTCCCAGTCATCCAGCACTCACCCTTACCTTCACACTCACACACCTCATGTACAAGGTCAGTGTCTGGCAAAATAAAAGTTTGTGTGTGTAAATACATAATTATATTAGGTGAATATTTAATGTAAGAAGTATCTTTTACTTACATACATACAAAAATAATTGAATAATAAGTAAATGCAATTTTAATGTGTGATATTGCAAATTGTGTGTAACCCAGGATTTGTTGTGTTGCAGATAACCATTGACGGGAACACTGCAGAGTTACTCATGTGCCTTGTATCAGGGGATCAATGCCAACATATCTCACCCTATACTCTTGAGCCTCTTGTCACATCACAGTGGAACAACATCAATACTGTTATTGATAGAGAGATGGTATGTACAGTATTCCCTTCTTTTGTTCAGGGGAAGGATGTCTCTCCTTTGTTTATTTTCTTTATCTTGCTTTCTAGATGAAGGTAAATTGGAAGATATTTAAACTTGTCTGAAAACTAATTTCTTAATATATTACTGAGTTACTGTAGTCTATTAAGGCATAGTTGACAGGAATCTGTATCTTCAGAAAAGGCCAACAATTTCAACCGTTTTCTTGAGTGTTGATGGTAAAATTGTATGCAAATGAAATATATAGTAGCAGAAAACCAAAGAAGAATGTCATGAAATATTTAATTTAACTTACCTGAAGGCCTTGGTCCTCCACACACCACCACTATTTTAAAACAGGGTAAGAGGATTTTGATGATGATGATGATTATGATTATGATGAAGATGATGACCACTTATGTACTTACCCCCTTCACCTTTGACAGCTGACAGTGACAGTGAATGATGTCATGGTAGTCTCACAGAGTATCCCCGTCTCCACCACCGACACACCCTCCTCCGACCCTGCCACCTTCATCCTTACCGTCCACTCCACCACCAACTCGCTGTCACACCAGCCAACTTCCACCTCCTCGTACTACAATGTTGCTGTCAACCCCAGTTATTGCAAAGGTGCATAACAGTTTATGGTTTTAACTGCATCATATTTTTTCATATAGTTTAATGAAGCACAATAATTAGTGTCTGTTCATGTCTTCAAATTGTGCCTCCAAACAGCACCTGTACCGAGGGACTCTGTTTTGTGGTATAGTTTAGACTCTAGAGGATTCAGTAGCACCTAATATGACATAATAAACCACAGGCCCTTAATGCTGGAGACCTCACTCTTACTAACAATACCCACATGTCCCCACAGAAGTGATTGTCGCCACACCACCGCCTTCAACCACCACTGATTGCAAAGGTGCATAACAGTTTATGGTTTTAACTACATCATATTTTTTCATATAGTTTAATGAAGCACAATAATTAGTGTCAGTTCATGTCTTCAAATTGTGCCTCCAAACAGCACCTGTACCGAGGGACTCTGTTTTGTGGTATAGTTTAGAGGATTCATTAGCACCAAATATGACATAATAAACCACAGGCCCTTAATGCTGGAGACCTCACCCTTACTAACAATACCCACATGTCCCCACAGAAGTGATTGTCACCCCACCATCACCACATGCTGCCACACCAGCACCTTCAACCAGTTCCTCCCGTACAGTGGGCATCATAGTGGGCATCCTTGTGGCTGTACTGGCAGTGATGGCCATTGCCCTTCTCGTCTCCAAGTACCGGAAGTCCCGCTCAGCTCAGATCAACACACACTCACCCATGCAGGAGTCACAACAAACTCTGTAAATGGTGTACGGGGCTTATCACACAAGAACCAGTTTCCCATTTTCTCCTTCCCTCGTTTTCCCTTCTCTGGTCAGATGTGCTTCTTGTAGTTTCATTGGCCAATCCTCAGGGGGCCAGTTAGAGGGAAAGGAAGTCTAAAGTTTGACCAGAGAAAAATGTGCTGGTGGTACACATTTCCTGGAGTTAGGATTGTTGATGAGACTGGTTCTGTAAAGCAAGCACCACATGAGGAACTTTGAATGACTATGTTTTGATATTGTTTACTAAAATCAGGTGTGCCTTACTCTTGAAGAAGCAGTAATGGATTGTTCAACAGGAAAATTCCTCATGTGGTGTTCAATATTATTGCTTTAGTTCATGTCATTATGAATCCAGTGGCTCAAGGGAAACCTGCCAGTTTTATATCTGTTTCTCCCAGGGATATTTTGTAGTGGTTATTCTGTAGGAGTGTACATAATGAGTGAGCAATAGGTGGGTTTGTGAGTACAGTACATGTTTATCTGTTTTGATGTGGTGCTGTGTGTGACAGTTTTTGCAATGTGGATTTGGTCTCAATTTTCTTGTAGTTTTTAAAGATGTTAAGGGAAGCTAGATAAATTTACTGTACTCTGGTTTCTATTTCTTCTGTATATTGAGATGGGAATAAGTGCAAATGACTGGCACAAGTTAATAACTGGGAAACACTGCAACACAATTTTTACTGGTGTCTAGAATGAGTATATATGAATGGTACTAATGGATAACTAAGTAAACATTGAGTAGTATAGAGTAGATGTTGGAGCAGGGAAGTAGTGTACAGTATATATTAAAAACAGCACAGGTAGACCCAAGGGAGAAACACAAGTGAGAGATTACTTCATAATAGCCTCAATTTGTTGTCATCCTTCCCCTAATCACTCATTTCACAAAACATGCACAATGACCATCTATAGTCATCTTACTGTTTTCTCCGAAGATTAATCTTCACTTGACGTTTACCCCGTCAACTTGATGTTTTCATCCTATTTCACAACACTATTATTGACACTAAACAGCCATCCATAGGGCTATACAGTAGGCACATGGTGAACATTAGAACGGTAAACAGTTCCTCTACTTAAACAAACCATATATATAGTAGAGATGCATGGTGTAACCTTCTTCAGTTTGAGGTCTAGTCCTAATTGCCCTGTAATGAGCTATACTGTAGATGCTATAATTATATAGCTAACCATTAGCCTGGAGAAATCAGGTTGAATTCTTGCATTCCAAATGTTACCAGTATTTATAGTGTGTTGTATGTAATGTTAAACTCCGAATTAGGTCTGAATGGTTGTTGGATATTATGGATAGCAGCTTCTTAAATATAATACAGCACAGATATAATCTGGACTTGGTTCCTTTATTAATCATGTTATTCTTCTTCTGAATTTAATGCAAACCCAAAAATGGATTATCAGGTTGAAAAGAAATTCAACTGCATCAAGTGAAAAAAAACATAGTTGTTGATAAGGTATTGTGTTATATTGAGAAACTGCTATAGTACATTCACAATGTTAGGGTGAAGAATTACAACTTTTGTCTTGCTCAGCTTCAGTTTTTTATCTATTTATTTTGAAATACTCGATATAATTTTTATCATCAATCATAATACAGTACCTGTACTTAGGGAGAGCTAGGGAGGTGAGAATACAGAATCAGTTTCTCACCCTAAAACTTTTGAAGTATACTCTGTATGTTGAGGGGTAAGTGCAAGCAAAATGAAGGTTACTGATTCCCCTAAACTGAACCAAGAATCTGCATAGTAGCAGGTGGATTATTGTGGAATTGGTAACTTTCATTATGCCAACAATTTCTTGTCCCTGTAAAGGAAGCAACCTGTAATGTGTAAATTGGGGTCTACACATTCCTCCAAACAGATAGAACTAGTACATTTCTTATTCTTATCTGGAGGGATTGTTTCCTAGATGGTTTGGAGGAAGTATTAGCTCCAGTTTCCCAATACAGATTATTTCCCTTGATTACTCACAACTTCCCCCTTCATGTTGTGGCCTTTCTACTACAAGGTGGAATGTGTTCAGTGTGTTGGCTTATCAAATTAGTGAATAATTCCTTCAAACTGCCACAAATCAGACTGTTACTGTTGTTAAAATACCTGTGTGTGTGTGTGATTCTCTCTTCACACACACACTCAATGTTATTGTTATTATAATACCTCTGTGTATGTGTGTGTATTTGTCACACACACACACACACACACAATGTTACTGTTGTTATAATATCTGTGTGGGTTTTGTCACACAAAGTATTATAATAACACTAAGGGTCTATTCTACAGTTGTATATATTTGTTTGTTAGCTTCCCACCCAACCACACTTGTCAGTCTTAATTATATCCAACAAACTCAGTCTCCATATCCACAGAATATGTCAGGTAGTTCCATTATTACCATAGTTTGTTAGGATGCTCTCCAACCAACCACACTGTCAAGTAGTTCCATTATTACCATAGGTTGATAGTGGAGTAATCAAATTCATCCAATAATTCACTCAGGAGTCATTTACACAGTTCAGTTTCTTTGGTTAGGGTGCTTGCAAACCAAAACAAACCACTGTGGAATCGGCATTAAGGGGATAATACACTTTTGGTACATTGGAGTGTCTTGATTCCTCCAAAGTATGTCGGGAAACAGGACCAGATAAAAAAAAATAATGATGTTCTGTTGCTTGGAATAGTTTGGAGGAATCAATTGTTCCACCAACACTACTATCCACTTAAGTTACCCTTACAGGTATAAAATTATCACTGATGTTATTATAATACTTGTCTTTGTGTGTGTGTGATATGTCTCGCACACACAGTATTATAATAACATCAATAATTTTTACTTGAACCCTACACCCTTACAGGTATAAATTAATTGGCATATACACCTGGTGGGATGATAATTATGTTAATAATAAAGAGGTGATTTAATAAAGTATAGTATTATAATAAATGAATATTTTATTACACAATTCTTTAGGATATTAGTGTTGTCCTACCTCTTCAGTTCTCTTTGTCTCTTGTGTCCTTCTCTCCTTTCCTCTCCTCTCCTCTCCTCTCTTGTTTCCTTCTCTCCTCTCCTCTCTTGTGTCCTCTCCTGTGTCCTTCTCTCCTCTCTCCTCTCCTCTCTTGTGTCCTTCTCTCCTCTCCTCTCCTCTCTTGTGTCCTTCTCTCCTCTCTCTTGTGTTCTCTTCTCTTCTCACTACACACCTACAAAGTAGACACATTAATTAAACCTTTTGTGCTGAGGTTGGTACATTTCTATATTCAAGCTACATACAGTCGGCCTCAGCAATTCGTATACACCACTGTGGGTTGATTCCAGTGATATTTGTTAGTTAGCTTCCCAACCAACCACACTTACAAGGCTTCATTATTTTAGGGTCGATTCCACAGTGGTATTTGTTTGTTAGCTTCCCAACCAACTACACTTGTAAAGCTTCATTATTTTCCAAAAGCTGAGTATCCACATTCACAAAATCTATTAAAACAGTTAGATAATGATGATCACTTCATAGTTTACTCACCAAATTCATTAAATAATTCACCCATAAGTCATTAACAAGGCTAATATTCTTTCGTTTGCGAGCTTACCAACCACTGTGGAATCAACCCTGTGACATGAAGGTTTCGTAACGACTAGAAAATTTTGTACATTAATTTCCAAACACCAAAATGATCTAGTAATGATATTGGACTAATATTTGAATCAGTCAGTAGAACAATTCTTACATTTTGAGTAGAATAAAGATCACTTATAACCAATGTTCTGTGTATGAATTCCTGAGGCTGACTGTATATACATACATACAAACTTTATATAATATAAATCATACAGGGCAATTAGGTTGATCTTAAGGGGAGATTCTATTGTTGGTAAATTGGAGGAAAATGGTTCCTTCAAATATTGCTACGAAACACTACCTATATGGAAGGAGGTTGTTTCGTGGCAGTCAGGAGGAATCAGAAGCCTCCAATTTTCATACACAATCACAGGGTCCTTAAGGGGAGATTCTATTGTTGGTAAATTGGAAGGTTAATGATTCCTCCTAACTCTACCAGAAAACAGACACTCTCAATGGTACTAATAATTAAGGGATCTGTTTGGTGGCATAGTTTGGAGGAATCAGTAGCACTCAATAATAATAATCACAAACCTTCCAATTCACCAACAAAAGAATATCACCTTAAGTTGGAAGTACACTGTTGGTAAATCTGGAGTAAATTATTCCAAGTAACAGAACACCATTATTTTTGTTCATCTGGTCCTGTTTCCTGGCATACTTTGGAGGAATCAAGACACTCCAATGAACACAAGTATAGTGGTGGTAAGAAAACTGTCTGTGTGTCAAGTCTACATTAAGAGAGACAGTACAGTCGGCAAAAAAAAGTTTCGTTACCACCCCTACGTTAAATTTAATATCGTTAAGCGCGGCAGGATTGGTACTCCGCTAGACTGGGCAGCCGTGCCTCGTGTCATCCGAGACGGCTATCGTCTTTGCACCTCTGATAATATGCGGGCTGCGGCAGTGACAGCTTTTTTATATCAAAAGTTTAGCTGATTTTAAACTAAATTTTGTGTTCAACAACTATTACTATTTAACTATTCATTATTAAACATAAGAAAATACGTTTGAGTATTTTAGAACAAGAATAACAGTGAAATACCCAGAAAAAGTAGCACTGGCTGAATGTACGTCATTCCTACTTGCCTGCCCATTAGACACTGACGGACACTGAGGGTGACGGAGGTATATAAAGACACTCGCGTCACACCTGACTCACCAGTCAGGCGTACCAACTTTACATCACACTGTTAAAAGGATGGTAACGAAACTTTTTTTGCCGACTGTACAATGTTGGTGGTAAACGTGGAGCAAATAATTCCCTCAAATATTACCATGAAACACACACACCTATATGAAGGGAGCTTGTTTCATGTCATGGTTAGGAGGAATCAGAAGCCTTCACACACACACATAATCTCTCTCCCTCTCTCTCTAACATACACACACACCAATATGAAGGGAGCTTGTTTCGTGGCATGGTTAGGTGGTGTCAGAAGCCTTCACACACACACACCTATATGGAAGGAGGTTTTTTCGTGGCATGGTTAGGAGGAATCAGAAGCCTTCACACACACACACACACACACACCTATATGAAGGGAGCTTGGTTCATGGCATGGTTAGGAGGAGTCAGAAGCCTCCAAAGACAACGGCCAGATACAGCCCATAGCCTTCCTCTGGAACTGAGGGCTACTCAGCCAGACAGCTTGAGGAATGTCACAACAACAAAAATCCCCCAGCACCAAGCATAAGTCATGGTAGTGAGTAGAATACAAGCACCAAAGAATGGAACATAAAAGTTATGAGGGATATAACATTGTGGGGACCAGGTGAAAACTGTGTCAAATTGGAGAATGTAATAAGGCCAAGAAAAAGATGATAGGGTTGGGGTGTACCTTTACATGTGAGAGGGAGTTGGGAGAATTATCAACAGGATGTACTCTTGATGCTGCAAAGTTAGGAGGGGGAAAAATTGAAAATGTTGATGGCGTCCCTTCGGCCTCAGCCACTCCCTTTCAATTGTTCATCTGTGCCTCCTTTCCTTTATTCTATCTTGTTGGTGCTTGCTATCTAACACCTTTTATCACCTTCTCCCTCGTCCTACCCATACCTACAGGGTCTTTCAGGCCTAAGGTGGTCTTCTTTCATCCTCTATCAATCTATCTATAGCTCTGACGCCTCGTTCCCTCCGGGAACTCCCCCCAAGGGGATGGCCACGGCAGAAGTGCCTCCAGTTGTCCCTGTTCTAACACTCCCTCCTTACTTTTTCAAGCCCTCCTCTGCCCCTCACTTTTCTCTCCTTTACATACTCTTCCACTCTGTTCCAACACTCCCTCCTTACTTTGTCAAGCCCTACTCTGCCCCTCACGTTTCTCTCCTTTACATACTCTTCCACTCTGTTCTGCCATCTAACCGGCAGTCTGCCTCTCACACCAGGTCCCACAACTTCACTTCCATACACCTTCTTTACAAATTCCTCACCTTGCATTCTCTCTACGTGTCCAAACCATCTCAATGTATTAAGCTTCACTCTCTCGACCACTCTACACTCAATACCAATTGCCTTCTCACTCATACCACATCTCTCATACACACTCTCATTACTTTCTCCATCCCACCTAGTAAGTCCACATGCTCCTCTCAAGTAACACATTTCCACAGCACCTGTTCTAGACTGATGAGCCCTACTCCATGTCCATGTCTCCGACGCATATGTCAGTGTTGGTAGGATTATACTATTTCTCAGTCCCCTTTTCACTTCCATACTCACACTTCTACCCTTCATAATCCTCCCCAGTGATCCTATGACCTGTCTACCCCTCATTGCTCTCTCCCTCATTTCTCCTTCCATACTTCCATGTTTACACAGAACTGTACCCAGGTACTTAAACTCCTTCATTTCCTCCATCCTCTCACCCCTCAGAGTTATCTCACACTTAGTCCCAGTTGGTACTCCTACTCTGTAAGGTGTCGCAAAGTCAATCACTTCAGTTTCTGCTCTCTCAAATACCATCACTTTACTTTTACCAACATTCACCTTCAGTTTCCTTTGTTTACACACAGACTGAAACTCATCCACCACTCTCTGTAAATTCCTTTCACTCTCAGCCATCAACACAGTGTCATCTGCAAATAAACTTGCCACCAAGGACCAATTTGCTTCATTCAGCCTCGACTTCACCCCCAGGCCATTCACTTTGGCTTTCATCTCTCATACAACCATCCATATAACACATCCCTGTCTCAGCCCTACACTAATATTAAAACTCTCACTTAGATCACCCTCTACCCGTACACATGCTGTTGCATCTGCATAAAAAGCCTCAATGCCTTTCAGCAAAAACCCTCCAACACCATAAATTCTCAACACCTCTGTCATAGCTCTCCTATCAACCCTATCGTATGCCTTCTCCAAGTCCATGAAGGCAGCATACAACTTCCTACCCTTCCCAATATAATTCTCCACTATTGATTTTAATGCAAATATTTGGTCCACACATCCTCTACCCTTTCTGAACCCTCCCTGCTCCTCACTAACTTTATTCCCAGTTACTTCAACCAGTCTTTCAGTAAGAACCTTCCCATACACCTTCCCCGGTATACTAAGAAGGGTTATTCCCCTATAGCTACCACACTCCTCCTTACTCCCCTTCCCCTTATACAAAGGTACAATTATGGCTCTTCTCCAATCCTCTGGCACCTCTCCCTGCCTCCAAGCCAATGTGCATATAAGCAACATCCACTCCACCACTACCTCCCCTCCACACTTTAATATTTCAGCAGTTATCCCATCCACCCCTGGTGCCTTTCCCATCTTCAACTTTCCTAACCTCTTCCCTTCCTAATTCTCCCTGTACACCCTGTCGTCTACCACCTGCCTCCATCCCCATGCATGTCACCTCCGCCTCCCTCCCGTCCCCTCATTCATCAAATGATCAAAATGTCTCTTCCACACTTCTTTCACTTCCTCACTTCTACTCACAGTAACTGCATCCTCTCTCTTCATCCTCACACTACCAAACTTTCCTTCTCCTCTTTCTCTTTTAACCTCCTTCCAGAATAATTTTGTATTTTCTTTAAACCTCTCACTTAGTTTCCTACCAAACTCCTCATCCACTCTCCTTTTACTCTCACTCACCATCCTCTTCACTTGCCTCTTACAAACACTATATTCTCTCTTCCACCTCTCTTTCACTTCCTCTGTAATGTTCTCCTATATGCCTTCCTTTTCTTCTCTACGGCATCTTTCACTTCCTCTGACCACAAGGCACTCCCTTTCTTGCCCCTCTTCTGTGACTTGTATCCCACTACTTCTGCTGCTGTCCTCATTACAAGTGTCTTAAACCTTTCGTACACATCATTCACTCCCACTCCCTCCCCTATAGTCAGCCTTGCATCCTCCAGCACCTCACCCACCCTCCTCTTATATTCCTCTCTATACACAAATGCACACACACACACACACAATTCTCTTTCCTTCCAAGCTTGAGTTATCGTAATAAACTACCAAAGACTGACCAATGATGTCGTCAATGATCTCCGAGTATATCTTTCGAGCGACGTCGAGGAGACCGTTGACGGAGCTCTTGATGGTATAACAACGGAGAGTCCTCATGGCAGCAGCCCCCTTCACTAGACGGGCATCCTCGCGTAGCAACCCTCGTAACACTTTCAGCAGATCACTCAGCACCGGGCTTGAAACTGTCTAGGAAAGTAAAAAGTAAGTGACAACTACAAAACGTACTGTAAGGCAACATATGACACACATACCAAACACTTGTAGTGATTAAAGTAATGTACCATTAAACATTAACTATTAAATAGCTGCCCTCATATATTTTGGTGTTGTTCTTGAAGATGATTCTCACACTACCTGTCTAATATTTTGGTGTTGAATGAAATGCCTTACTTAAGCGTTACCCTGTTACATTTCGTGTACAGTAATAGCTTGAGAGAGTGGTAATGAGGATATGTGACTAACCTCTGTGACTGAGGCCAGGAGAGGGTTGGTGAATGTCTCCAGAGTGTTGGCCAGTGGGTTGAGCAGCTCCAGGGTGTTCTTGAGAGCAATCACATAATTGAGTCGCATCTCACATCACTGCTCTGTATCCTGAGGGAGAGAAAGTGACATACTGTACATACAATATATTCATAGAAGTCATGATGGAGGTATGTGTGACAGTGTGAGGGTTAGAAGTGACATGGGTCTCAGACACAGGCTTCATGAAGCCAATGGCCTATTAAATAAAGATAGCATGCAGACATTAATTCTTGTGAGTTTGTGCAAACAATTATGCCATAAAGATCTATGTTTATCTTTCAGTTGTTTACCATCAGAGAATAATCCAGAAGCTCTTCTTCACAACTTTACTAATATTTTAAATCTTTGTTGCAAATAACTACTATAAATTTACACTGTTATTAGAAAACTTACCTCCTTTGGTACTTGTACACACATGGAGAGAATCCAGTCTATATCAGGAAAACGCCCCAAGATGTACTGAAAAAATAATTATGTAACAATTTCACATGGCCATTCAAAAAGCACAATTCAATATGGTACCGAATGAAAGGCTAGCAAGGCCTCTTAACTGTGGGTAAAGGTGGTTTGCTTTTCAACACAACTGGAAAAAACCAGCAGCCTCAAATTCACTAACAAATTTCAAGTACATCAGGAAAGAGTAAAAGTACGGTATGCATATGTCACTAAAGACAAATTAATCAATAAATTATTACCATACCTGGAGAGTGTAAAAAAGACGAGTGTTGATAGTTGATATCTCTGCCATAGGCTGACAGAATAAGAGAGGAAAAATTACTCTGTCTCCTAAAATCAAGAGGATCATACGATTCTTTTTTGAAAGCCAGAAATATGGAGGAAGGGGTATGATGAAGGAAAAATGTAAATATAAAATAAATGTGGTATATGGTGAAATAAGGAAGATCTAAAGAGTTATGTTAGGACACCTTGGAAGAATAAAGTTCAAGACCATTCCAAACATGATGTGCCACAGGAAGAAATTTACACACTACTGTATAATGACTTACTGATGTTGTGCTCACACCCTGGACACAACACATAAGTTAGAGTGAGTGAGTATCAATGAGTAACACAAGTCAAAACAAAAGTGACCTGCCCTTGTTTTTCTTTTCAGTCCAACAGCTTATTTGTCTAGACTAATTAAGGTGTTAGGGCATAAACCATATCACAGAATTTACTTATCACATCATTTTGAGTTATAATTAAAAATACTCTGGCTTTAAGAAATCTAATAAATTAAAAATATTTCTATCTTCATGCTTTGCTTTTAGTATGACAATTTTTATCTGGCCTCCCCACTCATCACTTCCCACCTGCAAGAGTGATGCCTGTAGCTTCCTAGTGGAGGGATGGGTGTGGGTGTGCCTCAGTGCTCCAAGCAGTGAGTCCTGCCAACCACCACGTACATTGGACACCACCTCCAGCTTCCGGCACCACCAGTAGTCTGTGGGTAGTATTATATTCAGGATAAAATGGTTAATAAAGAGATTGTAGCTACCATCCAATAAACATCAAAATGACAGTCTTTCATAGATGACAAAATAGCAAACAACATATAAAATTAAGAAGCACAGTGTGTTATGGTTCCCTCCAGTTGTTTGTTGTGATCATCTCACCTATGGCCAAGGTGTTCTCAGAGGATGTAAGTATTATGTGAAGGCTGTGCACATGCTGCACATATTTCATCACAGCAGCCATAGCAGTAAGGCAATAATATCTGGAATAAGAGGGACAACTGCTATGAACTATGTACTGATGGACTCATATATAAAGGCTATACTCTATATTGTAATAAATTTTCAGAGAACATTAAAAAAACAGAGTCAGAATCTTGCAACATGGTTTCATTTAATCTTTCTGTTGGTTGTCGATCAATCAATCTTTTTTTGAGCCACATTGTGCACTGAAATCAATCTATTTTCAGACACCAATATCCCCTGCCTCACCTGTTAGCACACCTGGCATGTAATGTAAACACAATGTGGTGCAACAAGATGCTTGACCACTGCCAGGCCCTGATTGTTGTTGAAGTATCTGTGGTGGACGGGTGTGACAGTCACCTTTGGGACACCACACTCCTGTACCACCCACAGTAGTCCACCTCACACCACTCCAGCTCCTCTTGTTCCATCACTGTCTGGTTAGGTTAGGTTAGTCCACCTCCCACCTCTCCTCCTGCCACCACTCCAGTTCCTCTTGTTCCATCACTGTCTGGTTAGGTTAGGTTAGTCCACCTCTCACCTCTCCTCCTGCCACCACTCCAGCTCCTCTTGTTCCATCACTGTCTGGTTAGGTTAGGTTAGGTCACCTCCCACCTCTCCTCCTGCCACCACTCCAGCTTCTCTTATTCCATCACTATCTGGTTAGGTTAGGTTAGGTCACCTCCCACCTCTCCTCCTGCCACCACTCCAGCTTCTCTTGTTCCATCACTATCTGGACATACAGCAGTCATTGCCACCACCACCATCTGTAATAATGTCTTCAGTCTTTACTATGTGTTTGATTCTGACTTATTCACACATTTCAGTCTTTCTTATCACCTCTCATACAACACAAAAACAAGGGAGTATATAATCTAAAAGATGGAATAATTGTACGTAAACGTGAGAATGAGAAGAGCAATGCTGGACAACAGGACTTTTAGGGGAGAAGGGGGCTATCTGATCATCACACTATGGAAGTAACTGGAGAAGAAATGTAAGGAAGTTGTAAGAAGAATCTAAGAGTAAAGAATTTAGAAGGGAAAAGGAATAGAGACAAAGATTATATAACCTTGACCAGATGAAAGGAGTGAAGGACCTAATATTCAATATGAGTGAGATTGGTCTGCAGTGGAAGTTAATGCTCAAGGCAACATAGGTGAACAGGCAAACGGCTCAGTGAGGTATAGTTTGAAATAGGGATTATTATGGCTCCATTAAGGGGGTGCGGGAATAGGAGGACAGGCTTGGGGGGGTGCGTTGGGTTTTGGGGGGTGTGGGAGTAGGGGGACAGGCTTTGGGGGGGGGGGGTTTAGGGGGGAGCGGGAATAGGGGGACAGGCTTCGGGGTGTGTGGGAGTAGGGGGACACGCTTTTGGGGGGGGGGGGGAATAGGGGACACACAGGCTTTCTACCCACCCCAAGCCTGTCCCCCTATTCCCGCACACCACCAAGCCTGTCCCCCTATTCCCGCACCCCCCAAGCCTGTCCCCTACTCCCGCACCCCCTTAATTAATACAACATTCCTTTGGTGTAGTACAGTAGTGCTATGGGACCATATTCAAACATCAACATAAGTTTTTTGTAAACATTCAGAGACGCTGTCATATATATACGGTAACACTTCTGAGTAAGAACATCTTGACGGATGATAATATTATACCGTACCAAAGTTAAGCCCTTTATTTCTTGGACACTCATGTTTATGCAAAGAGTGAAAAACAAAACAAAAACATAACACCAAGATTGACCTCCAAGGGGTTGAGTATGTCCAGTTTGGTGAAGGTGTAAGTATAGGTGTGTGTGTGTGTGTGTGTGTGTGTCAGAGAACTAGGTCAGTGTCAGTTGGGGTTGAGTATGGTGAAGGTGTAAGTATAGGTGTGTGTGTGTCAGAGAACTATGGCCAGTGTCAGTTGGGGACATCTCAGGACAATATCAGTCATACCCACCTCTCCTCTTGCTTCACCTCACCCTTCCACCACTCCTATACCAACATATAAATCAATAAATACAGTACCAGTACTGTTCACACACACACACACACACATTTGGCATCTTTCAATATTTTCTTTCAGATACATAATTACAATATGTTGCCGTAGGGGTCTGACAAGGAAAGGACTTAATGCATTTATCATCCATAATTCTCTGCCCAATAAAAAAAAGTGTGAAAATTACTTTACAACTTTTAGCAAAAAGACAAATATGTGATGCTGAGTAAGTTACAAGGAATTGTATACAGTACTGTATCTACAAGAGCTGCTTACCAGATCAGATTATTACAAGTTAAATGAAACATTACTAACTGAAAATGGTAGATGGTGGAAGGTCCTGTGTAGTATTATGGTATGAGATGTTCTGTTGACTGACTGCTGACCCTGCTGGAGTCCTGGCCCTTCCTCAACCTGGGGTCTGAGTTGTCTTACTGTGGCTGGATCCTGGGGTGGTGGTGGTAGAGGAGTTGGTTCCTGGGGTTCTGGTTCTACTTGAGCCTGGTGTTCTGTTAGATTGAACAGACTTCCCCTTTACACCCTGGTCAAGGACTATGTGCCGCGACTGTACACGGTAACTATTTATTGTAGGTGCTTTCAAGGTTTGGTAAGTACACTTGTTGTACAGTCGGCAGTATAAATTTGCGTCCATCTCATATACTTAATAATACTAATATGACCAGATAAAGTTACATTCTGAACCAGTTTCTATTCTAACAACATGTATAATTTGCTATGTGAAAAGTGTGTCTGTTATATCTGCATTTCAATAGTGTTACAACATCATTAAGTTCATAGTTTTGCAGGTGAAATGCAACGAACTTATGCTGCTGACTGTACCTGGACTCAGTAAGGGAGGCGAAGGTAGGAGTTGGAGGTAGACGAGCACCTTGTAGGAGAGAGTCTGGTCTGTCGTGGTCGAGTAGAGCAGCTGCAGGAGGGAGCATGGCGTCTGGAGCAGGCGAGGTCGGCGGCAGGAGAGGAGAGGTGAGTCCAGCAGGTGAGCAACTAGCAGGAGAGGTGAGTCCAGGTGAGCAACTAGCAGGAGAGGTGAGTCCAGCAGGTGAGCAACTAGCAGGAGAGGTGAGTCCAGCAGGTGAGCAACTAGCAGGAGAGGTGAGTCCAGGTGAGCAACTAGCAGGAGAGGTGAGTCCAGCAGGTGAGCAACTAGCAGGAGAGGTGAGTCCAGCAGGTGAGCAACTAGCAGGAGAGGTGAGTCCAGCAGGTGAGCAACTAGCAGGAGAGGTGAGTCCAGCAGGTGAGCAACTAGCAGGAGAGGTGAGTCCAGCAGGTGAGCAACTAGCAGGAGAGGTGAGTCCAGCAGGTGAGCAACTAGCAGGAGAGGTGAGTCCAGCAGGTGAGCAACTAGCAGGAGAGGTGAGTCCAGCAGGTGAGCAACTAGCAGGAGAGGTGAGTCCAGCAGGTGAGCAACTAGCAGGAGAGGTGAGTCCAGGTGAGCAACTAGCAGGAGAGGTGAGTCCAGCAGGTGAGCAACTAGCAGGAGAGGTGAGTCCAGCAGGTGAGCAACTAGCAGGAGAGGTGAGTCCAGCAGGTGAGCAACTAGCAGGAGAGGTGAGTCCAGCAGGTGAGCAACTAGCAGGAGAGGTGAGTCCAGCAGGTGAGCAACTAGCAGGAGAGGTGAGTCCAGCAGGTGAGCAACTAGCAGGAGAGGTGAGTCCAGGTGAGCAACTAGCAGGAGAGGTGAGTCCAGCAGGTGAGCAACTAGCAGGAGAGGTGAGTCCAGCAGGTGAGCAACTAGCAGGAGAGGTGAGTCCAGCAGGTGAGCAACTAGCAGGAGAGGTGAGTCCAGCAGGTGAGCAACTAGCAGGAGAGGTGAGTCCAGCAGGTGAGCAACTAGCAGGAGAGGTGAGTCCAGCAGGTGAGCAACTAGCAGGAGAGGTGAGTCCAGGTGAGCAACTAGCAGGAGAGGTGAGTCCAGGTGAGCAACTAGCAGGAGAGGTGAGTCCAGGTGAGCAACTAGCAGGAGAGGTGAGTCCAGGTGAGCAACTAGCAGGAGAGGTGAGTCCAGGTGAGCAGTTAGCAGGAGTGACCCAAGAAGATTTAGGGCTTTAGACTCACAGTATTGCTAGAATGGAAGAGGAGCCGGTAACAACAATGGCGTTCCTTGGCTTCTTCCCTCAATGTGTATTCCCTGTAGGTACAGTCGGCAAAAAAAGTTTCGTTACCACCCCTACGTTAATTTTAACATGGGTAGCCGGTGTTGGGTTGGTACTCTGCCTACTTGGCTGCTAAGCCTTATCATCCGAGACTGATATCGTCTTTGCCGGGGTGGACAGTACGGGCGGCGGAGGCATTGGCGGCACAGATTGGCGGTCTGCCTTCGGATGTCGTCACTCATCAGTAGCCTAGTAGCTTTCAACGAGATAGGACGGGTGCTCGTTGCTCTTATGCACTGCTATGCCAGCTTAATAAACTTACATTATACCTGTGAAATTCTTACTCTGATGTAATGTTTTGACCATAAAATAAAACTGCCATTTAGTTCCATCCATGGAAGTGGCAAGTGCTTGGCTGAGTGTGTGTAGACGGTGAGTGACGGCCACACACAGCCTATACCCTACACAGGCCACAATGGCGATAATATGTGGGCCGCGGCCCGTGGCAGTCAACAAACATTGCACTCTGTTTCTTTATATCAAAAGTTTAACTAATTTTAAATTAAATTTTGAATTTTCAGTAACTCTTACTATTTAACTATTCATTATTAAACATAAGGAAATGAGTCTGAGTATTTTAGAACAAGAATAACCGTGAAATACCCAGAAAAAGTAGCACGTCATTCCTACTCCCCTGCCCAATAGACACTGAAGAGTACATGGGTTGACGGAGGTATATATAAGACACTCGCGTCACGCCAGGCCTACCACCATTACATCACAGTGTTAAAAGGATGGCAACGAAACTTTTTTTGCCGACTATACATAGTTACTTCCTCTCACAACAGACTGTCCTCAACAACCTCTATTTTCCCCAACCTTTCTCCCCTCTAATACACTTATCAAAATTAATCTTTAAATAAGCTTCTTTCATACAAAAATAAATAAACTTCACAAACATAGCTAAATAATACTAATAATTATTTATTAACAAATAATACTTAGCAATTTCCCCTACTGAATATTGGAACTCTCTTTTATCCTCATTTTCAAACACATTCTATTTTCTCTCTCGACCTAAATTTTATAAAAATAAGGGTTACAAGGACTGAATAGCCATGAAAATTAAGAGGGGAAATACTCAACATTTAGTCACTTCAACATTGATTATTCGATATCGCGTCCCCAGTTTATAAGAATTCCTATGAACCATTTTGAATTTAAGTCCACCCCATGTATTCAAGCTATTCATCTATATGACAATATTAAGACCTAAATAATTACAATTCACTTCAAAACTAAACAGGTAATTATAAATAAACTAGACATATAAATCAAAACATACTTTTCCAATAATAATTACAACACATTTAATTAATTCATATATGGTAATATATATACGTACATCATGTTAACCTACCCCTCTCCATTCTCTCCGTTAATCTTAGCAAAGAGAAAACGGCGTTTTAATATAAAGAGTGACTAATGTAAAAATGGAGTGTTACATTCTTGACAATAAAATAAATATGAAGATTATACATGAATCCACCTAACATATTTTTATACTAGAATATTTATATATTTAATTATCAATAAAACAAAATAATTGCACAAATATTAGCCTTCTTAAGAGAGAGAGAGAGAGAGAGAGAGAGAGAGAGAGAGAGAGAGAGAGAGAGAGAGAGAGAGAGAGAGAGAGAGAGAGAGAGAGGGGTAGGTGAGGCAGTGTTTATAATTCTGGTTAGAATGCCTTTTTATTATAATTATTGCATTTCAGTTTCTGGCCTTGTATTTTCTTACGTTGATAATTCTGGTCATTTGTAAAAGATCTTTCTGTATGGGTCGCGAGAATGATGTCATAGTAAAAACTGGGTCACGACTGAAAAAGTTTGAAGAACCCTGCTTTATACTATTGGTGATTCGATACCGTTCACAGTGTATGTTTCATTCATTCCTCCTGACACATGTCTTCTCTACCTGATCATTCGTTACCCTCCTATATAGCTCCGCCCACATTTCTCTCCTCCTCTCCCACTAACATCCCCCCTCCCTCTACCTGCAACTGTTGCCAGATCCGACGAGGCCCAAACCAAGTCGCTGGTGGAAGAAGTGTGGACCCTTGATCTGTCCGGAGCTGTACAATCGCGGTCAGAAATTGTGTCCTGATCCCTTGGCACTATGAAACGCAACTAGCCAAGCTTTGATCATTCGAACAAATGTGTGTTGTAGGGAGACGCATAGTTGTTGTTCAAAGTTAGGCTGTTTGCGATTCATCTTGCCAGGGGATCGGGACACAATTTCTGACCGCGAGTGTACAGTGTGAATATCAACTATGGGAGAGTGATAAAATTGGCAGAGGAAAACAGGAGTGGTGACAGAGTATATCAAATGGTACAGTGTGAATATCAACTATGGGAGAGACTGATAAAATTGGCAGAGGAAAACAGGAGTGGTGATAGAGAATATCAAACGGTACCGTGTGAATATCAACACATAAATAACCAGGTCCAGAAAGAAACAAGGAAGGAGATCAAAACATAGAGGAAAACAGGAGTGGTGATAGAGTATATCAAATGGTACAGTGTGAATATCAACGCATAAATAACCAGGTCAGGAAAGAAACAAGGAAAGAGATCAAAACAAAAGAAAAAAATCATTGCTCAAACTGTAAAAAGTAACCCAAAAGTGTTTTGGAAACATGTTAACTCTAAGACGAAGACATTGTCAACAAATGTGGAACGGTACATGGGAAGAATATGGGCCAACACCATCACCGGGAATGAGTGTAGCAGTAGTACGACCTTCAGGTTTAGTTACTGCTGATTGCTGAGAAAAGTAAGGATAGTATTAGTTATGATGATAAAGGAAGGATAGTAATAGTATAGTATAAGTTATAATAAAGGAAGGATAGTATTAGTTAAGATGATAAAGGATAGTATAATAATAGTAATGATAAAATACAGGAAGGCTAGTATTAGTAATGATAAAATAAAGGAAGATTAGTATTAGTTATGATAAAATAAAGTATTGCTGAGTAAAGTAAGGGTAGTATTAGTAATGATAAAATAAAGGAAGTATAATAATAGTATAAGTGATGATAAAATAAAGTATTGACCTCCAAATTCTTATAAAATTTTGAGAATGTGTTAAAATATTGACCTCCAAATTCTTATAAAATTTTGAGAATGTGTTAAAATATTGACCTCCAAATTCTTATAAAATTTTGAGAATGTGTTAAAATATTGACCTCCTTATATTCTTTTAAGAAATTCCTAACGCGACCCTAATAGACTTACAACGGCCGAGGTGAGCGGTGCGATGCCGTGAACCGACCGACTCTGAATACCGTTGACGAGCGTCGACAACTGAAAGGAAATTATTATTATTATTGGTATTATTATTACTATTGTTATTATAATTATTGGTATTATTGTTATTATTATTGGTATTGTAATTATTTTATTATTATTATTGGTATTATTGTTATTATTATTGGTATTGTAATTATTTTATTATTATTATTTTATTATTATTATTGGTATTATTGTCATTATTATTGGTATTGTAATTATTATTATATATTATTATTATTACCGGTATTATTATTATTATTTAACTTATAAACCCTTAATTAGATTTTTATTAATAACTACAACTTATGGTATTAGTATAGAATTATTTTGGTAATTTTTTTTTGGACCATTCTAACACACTTTTCATCTATGGTGTTTCTTATACAATCTTAATTCGAAAATCAGTGGTAAATATTGAATGAATTACCGTTATTGCGTACGGTTTTTCTACCTTCATTACCCACTTATATACACCATTCTAAGACTATTTTCTCCTATGGCATTTCCTCTGCAAATGCCCCATTTCCAAAATAGGGCATATTCAAATGGGGCATTTTGAAATTAGCCTGACCTTACCTGACCTGACCTAACCTAACCTAGACCGCATCAGACTACCGGGAAATAATCGTGATAAAGTACAATAAATGACAGGGGTAAAATACTGGGACCCACCCGGATCTGGCAACACTGCTGCAAAACGGTAATTCTTTCAATAAATACCAAATCAGTCTGCCCTAACTCTACTAAATAAACCAATCAATCAATAAATAAATTAATTAATAAAATATTTTTAACTTGGGTCCCACCGGCTGTATCATTTATCGTCTTATTTATCGCTTTATTTATCCATTTATCGCAAGTTATTTACACCACGGGGGTCCTTTATTAACTCATAAACACCTTGGAATAGTCAGGGAATAAATAATAAATAAAATAAAGGCAGTAACAACAAAATAATGATAAATTTGGTATTTATTGAAAGAATTACCGTTTTGCAGCAGTGTTGCCAGATCCGGCTGGGTGCCAGTATTTTACCCCCGTCATTTATTGTACTTTACCACGATTATTTCCCGGTAGTTTGCCCAGGTTAGGTCCCAGTAGTTTGCCCAGGTTAGGTCCCGGTAGTCTGATGCGGTCTAGGTTAGGTTAGGTCAGGTCAGGTAAGGTCAGGCTAATTTCAAAATGCCCCATTTGAATATGCCCTATCTTGGAAAAGGGGCATTTGCGGAGGAAATGCCATTGATGAAAATAGTCTTAGAATGGTCTGAATAAGTGGGTAATAAAGGTAGAAAAAACGTACGCAATAACGGTAATTCATTCAATATTTACCATAAATTTTTCCACTCACCGGTTCATTTTTTATCGTCTTATTTCATCAATTATAGCCTGATTTATCCACTTATCGTTATTTATTTACACCACAGGGGTTCTTTATTTACTTATGAACACCTTGGAATAGTCAGGGAATAATTAAATAAAGTCAATATTTACCAGTGATAAATTTTTCCACTAACCGGTTCATTTTTTAATCGTCTTATTTCATAATTTACTGCCTTATTTATCCACTTATCGTCATTTATCTACACAACAGGGGTCCTTTATTAACTCATAAACACCTCGAAATAGTCAGGGAATAAATACATAATTAAATAAAGTCAATATTTACCCGTGATAAATATGGAGTGAGTCTTGGCGCCATCATATTTGTTTTGGCCTCTTGTCAGTGTTGCCAGATGTTTGTTGTGTAGTGCGCAGTGTTGCCAGGTCTGCTTGACGAAATTTTCTCAACTTCAACATCAACAGAATTTCCCTTTTTATCTCAAAAATTCCCTGTTTACTCTTCAACAATCTTTATATAATTTCCCCATAATTACCTCTAATTCTCTATGCCTAAGAATCATTCCCCATACTTGGCATCACTGTCTTTTGTTGTGTAGTGCATAGTGTTGCCAGATATATTCTATTTCATTTCATCTGAAAACGACGATCTGTAAAATGGCAACATTGCATTGCCAGCTCGTGATTGGCTGAACAAACATTGTCCTTAACCCTTGACTCATTGATATAAACATTTAAATTAACTCTTCATTAACTTCATTGTATGATTCTGAGATGCAAATAAAATTCTCATTTGTTATTTCATATATGCAAATCATGTCCATCTGTTGTATTAACCATATAAACAGACGCAAGAAAGAAAAATTCAAATCCAAGTCAACTATCTGGAACACAATATTCCAGTCAATTTTGTTTCTCTCAGTTTTACTTAGATAAATAGATATCTGTCTTAATAAGCATTCTTAAAAGGAATTCTAATATTTATTGAATTAAAATGGCATGAAAAGTGTTATAATATAGACAGAAATACGAGGTGAGTTTTTTTGTTTTTTCTATAGCACCCCTGAAAGAAATGAAAATCATAATAAGAAAGAAAGGTAAATTTTATCTACACTTGTGTTTACGTGTAAACTAAATCAAAGGTGCAAAGGAAATCAGAAATCAACCTATTGATAATTATAAACATAAGGCAGGCCGACTGTCTGGAGCAGAAAATGTGCCGCGGGCCGCATATAGATGTGTTGCGGGCCGTCGCGGGCCGCATATAGATGTGTGATGGGCCGCCGGGGGCCGCATATAGATGTGTGGCGGGCCGCATGCCGCGGGCCGCGTGTTTGACATTGCTGTCTGATAGAGGAATACTCACCGTTGACGAATGTGTAATCTATGATATTTGGGTTTGTTCTTGTACTATATGGTTATACAAACCATATAACACGTGTAAGACTCGTAAAGAGATAATATTAACTGTAAAATAATGTCATTTGATTATAGCCAATCAGCGATAATCTTGAGTATTGATTTTTTGAGGTGGGCCAATCAGAGTGAGTTACAATAAGCACTTAATTTGAACTGTTATTATGTCCCGTTTTAGTACGTGGCTGGAGATATTACACAGGAGCTGCTGCATGTATATCCATCTCCTTCCTCCTCAGTATCATTGCCTGATGTGGTAATATCGGTTATACAACAAGGGAATCACCACACACACACACACAAACACACACACAGAGAGAGAGAGAGGGAGTGAGAGAGTGAATTAATAGTACAGGAGCTGTTGTATATACAGTCGTGGTCAATAATAATCATCCACATATGGGTATCTCTAACACATATATACATACATACATACATACATACAGTCGTGGTCAATAATAATCATCCACATATGGGTATCTCAAACAATTTACTGTCTAATGTTTTCACTTTCACATAGGATATTAGTAGTAGTAGTAGTAGTAGTGGTAGTAGTAGTAGTGGTAGTAGTAGTAGTGGTAGTAGTGGTAATAGTAGTAGTAGTAGTGGCAGGTAGTAGTAGTGGCAGTAGTAGTAGTGGCAGTAGTAGTAGTGGCAGTAGTAGTAGTGGCAGTAGTAGTAGTGGCAGTAGTGGCAGTGGTAGTAGTAGTAGTGGACAGTCAGCGGCAGAAGTACTGTTGCCTCACCTGCTGCTTCACATAGACAAACAAACAATGTTCATAGACTCGAGAAATACACATGTTTTCTAGACATAATAATGTTCATAGACTCGAGAAATACACATGTTTTCTAGACATAATAATCTCGAGTCTATGAACATCGTGTACCTCGGTGAAGCAAGTGAGGCCACAGGACTTTTGCCGCCGACTGGACACCACTGTGAGAAGGCTGTTATCAAAATACCACCGACACTTTCCTTTCCATCTTACAAATAAACCAATCTCAAGTCAAAATTTAATCTTACAACAACAACACCTTACGTCAACTCAACTCTCACCCATTTCTATCTTTACCAGCCAATATATTTCACTCTTCCTAACATCCTTTTCTCTATCTCTCCATCATCATCATCATCATCATCATCATCATCATCATCATCATCATCATCATCATCATCATCTCATCATCATCATCATCATCATCATCACCATCATCATCATCTCATCATCATCATCAT